>CACRXK020004842.1:0-30138 GCA_902702795.2 Paramuricea clavata | reverse complement strand
AAAAATCTTGCAAAAATGCGAGCAAAAATGAAATATATTTGCAAGAAATTTATCAATCATCAAATCAAGAAATGTTTGCTATTTCGCTGTCGTCATGCAGTCGTTATAATGCAAACTTTAAATTGGACCAATCAGTGTCCGTAATTCATGAGAGTCCGCCACATTTTTGAGATCAGTGAGGATGACCACCCACCGAAACATCGTTGGTGCACTCTAAAAAATAGATGTGCTTAATAACACACCGACCTGTGTTATCTTACACGCCTGGTGTGCTACACTGACACACAATAAAACCTTAACACACCTTGATGTGCTAGTTAATAACCTATCATGGTATGTTAAAGAGCACGCCAGTGGGTTAAAAAGCACGCCTTTCAATAACACATCTTTCGTGCTATTAAGCCAAACACACCTTCCGACAAAATGCGTGTGTTACTCCAGCATGTCTTTTAATTACAGCACACCTTCGAAAGGCAACACATCTTGTAAAATAGCACGCCTTGGTCAGATAACACACTTTTTCAAATAACACACCTAATTAAAATTTTTATTAACACATCTTGGGAAAACACGCCTTACGAAGTAACACGCCTTTTCAAAATAACACTCCTTCCTTAGTTAACCTTTGGACACATGGGTTTTAAAATACATACATCTCTCTTTGTGACTTTTATACGTTCGTTATTGTTCATTTGTGTTAACTATAGTTTCTGTGGTGTTCACCTTGAAGCTTGAAAATTGCGCCGTAATATATTAGAATTAAAAAACCAGCTATGTTTTTAAAGGCGAATTGGTTCATTGTAAAAACATAGGACTCCAAGAACTACATTAATATTTATCGCGAAATTAATGGATCTATCTATCAATTATGGGAAAAGATAGTATAGTTCATTCAAGAAGATTGTAATATCGGTATTTTAGCACGGTTTTGAAAAAACACAATCGGTGTGTTACATAAATATTCAAATTTTCCCCTACTAACTGACTACAAGCTTTCGACCAATAAGAACCTGCGTTTCAGTATACAATTTTGGTTTCATGTTCCAAATTTGTCAGTCAGTGTCTGCACGGTGTCTGCTAGCGCTATTATAAAGTATATCGTTCGACTGAATGTGATCGTTTCATATAGTTTGATGCCAAAGTATGGAAAAGCTGAATCCTAATATAACGCTATAATGGAAATTGATAAACATTCATTGGTTAAACCCTTACGAAAATTTCCTATAGGAATTCCTATAGGAAAAATTCCTATAAGAATTTGGGACAAAATTCCTATAGGAATTTTTCCTATAGGAATTCCTATAGGAATTCCTATAGGAAAAATTCCTATAGGAAAAATTCCTATAGGAATTTTGTCCCAAATTCTTATAGGAATTTTTCCTATAGGAATTTTTCCTATAGGAATTCCTATAGGAAAAATTCCTATAGGAATTTTGTCCCAAATTCTTATAGGAATTTTTCCTATAGGAATTTTTCCTATAGGAATTCCTATAGGAAAAATTCCTATAGGAATTTTTTCTACAGGAATTCCTATAAGAATTTAATAGGAAGAATTCCTATAAGAATTCTCAAGTCTAGTCCCAAATTATTATAGGAATTTCCTATAAGAAAATAATTTATTCTAATTTCCTAAATTTTTGGTATTCCTGCAGAAATTCTAGAATCTAGATGAAATAATAGTAAATGACAGACAATGTTGTTCATCACTCTTAATTTTTTAATGCAAAAAATAGATATAAATATTAATAAATACTAATTAATATTGTAAATATAAAAATTAATATGAGAAATTGGTTATACTAAACATTACAAATCAATTATAGTTTTCACCTATTGTGCCAAATTAATCGTTCTACCTCAATGCAATGCCATATGATGCGTCCTACTTTATTATTTTACTCTGTCTAACTATTTTACTTTGTCTAATGCCAGACTATTTTACTCTGTCTAACACCAGACAATTGTACTTGAATGACAAGGGGAAATGCTGGCTCTGAATGGGTTAACTAGCCTATATTCCTATATATGTGTCCAGTTAACCCATTGAATCACATTGTGCCCTGATGCGCCTACTTTATTATTTTACTATAGTTTACTCTGTCTAACGCCAGACGATTTTACTCGTCAGAGCGCTGGCACTTAATGGGCTAAACCATAGGTAATAACCATAATTGACATTTAAAGTTAAGTTTAAAACTGGCCTCAAAACATAGTCCTCAAATAAGTTCTTGTTCTTGTTTGCTTTTCTGTACTTTCCAACACTTTCCCATGATGTTTATATTTGTCCTTATATGTTGACGAACCTCTGAGGCCTTACATCATACTTTGTTGATAGCTGTAAAAAGACAAATACATTTATTTTATGTATACCATTCCAATGTGTTTTGTTAACCCATTAAATATGCCCAAATGCACCCAATTTATTATTTTACTCTAAGTGGAGAGTCTAGCACTTTAATAGAATAAACACAGTAAAATAACAAAGTACTAAAAGTAGGGCGCATTGCTTCTAAATATGCCACACAGCAGCTTTTGCAGTTAATTATTAACCTTTCAATGACCAACATTGAACATTCATTTTGATTAGTAAAATCATCTGATAAATATCAAAGTACTGAAAGTGGGGATTGAGTGTTAGGGTGAATTGCATCTAAATGTGCTAACGCCAAATAATGCAAAAGTATTAACAGGGCAAAATATTGAGCTTTGAAATAGAGCACATTAGTGTGAATTTGTGAATTGGGTCTTAATGAGTTTACACAAAACACAGGGAGGCAGCAAGGTAACCTATCAAAGTTGTCCACTCTCTTTCAAGTAAAATGATCTGGTGTTAGACAAGGTAAAATAAAAAAATACTGAAAGTTGAGCACATTCATCTAAACAAGTTAGCATGAAATGTAAGCTAGCAGAGACTCTGATTAATTTGAATACCATCACATAGTTATGTTTAATTAATAGAAAAACATGGATAATTTTCCTGGCATTACACTAAAGCATGTCTAAAGGCTAACAGATTTTAATACATTGACTGGTGCAAGACCTCTCAAAATGAAAATTGTTTAATTTAAACAAAACATGAATAAATACTGCTGCTGATTTGAGCAAGTAGTTAAATTTTCTATAGACATGCATTAAATATGGCTGACAATTTACAATTAATCTGGCATATACAGTTGGCACTTGGGATATACAAATATATTAATGAACATGGATAAGTCTGATTCAAATATAAAACTTTTATAGTAGCATTTGTTGAAGTATAAATGCTATAAATATATTTATATCAGCATTCTAATTCCGTTTATATTGTCGCGGCAAATTCAAATTTTATCGAACCACATGCTCGAATTTCACAAAAGAATTTCCTTTATAATTTGCTTTATTATAAATAAAATATAAACTTATTCTTACCTGAACATTATGCAAACATCCCTGATGTATTACTATAGTGAAAATCCAGCTGAATCCCATCAAAAATAGTTCTATTTTGCACATAAACCATTGACAAACACTGACTTGAAAAAATATCGGAGGTGTGATGATCTATCCCTTGATGCTTGGCGCGCATGGCAAGAAAACTAGACACCAGTCTTGTCAGTCGCGCACATTGCGGTAATTATTCATTTAATCTTAGAAAATAAATAGTCCCAGTATTAAATTCTCTATTAATAAATGTCTATGAGTAAAATACGATATGGGAATAGTGTAGTTGTATAAGAAATTAAAATTCCTATAAGAATTCTCATAGGATATGATAATGGTGAAAAATTCCTATAAGAATTATTTATTTATTTATTTAGCTTTGCCAGCTAGGGCAGGGTCACCACAACAGCATATGCCAATTACTGTGGGCCCTTTTTACCTAACCCACCCTGTCAACTTTCCCTGTGGGAGGAAACCGGAGTACCCGGGGAAAACCCACGGCTTTCGGCAGAGCGTTGACTTTTACTCTTTTCACATGGGGACTGGGTTCGAGTCGCATTGAGAAGGTACTTAGTGAGACTCGAACCTGCAGCCTCAGAGGTGAAAGGCAAGTGTGCTAACCACTTGGCCACCGAAGCACCTTGAAATTAGAAATTCCTGTAGGATCAAGGAGTTATTTCGTAAATTATATTTATCTGTATAATTTTTAAAGTAAAGTTCTTATACCCATGCATGTATCAGGCCATAATGGTATAGGCTATGAATTTTTCCCACCATTTTCCAATCCTATAAGAATTCCTATAGGAATTTTTATTTCCTATAGGATTTTTTTTCACCATTTTCAAATCCTATAGGAATTTTCATTTCCTATAGGAATTCCTATAGCCATTTTCCAATCCTATAGGAATTCCTATAGGGATATTTTTTCCTATAGGAATTTTTTCACCATTTTCAATTCCTATAGGAATTCCTATAGGAATTTTCAATGCCAATAGGAATTCCTATAGGAAATTTCAATTCCTATATACCCTGGTTCCAGAGGTTTATTTTTATTTATTTTCATTGCGAAGGGGAGAGAAAAAATAAACCTCTGGTTGAAAGCGGCAATTGATTCATCGAGCCGCACCAATCAATTTGAATTAGGGTCAGATCCTGACTCTGTCTCCTGATTGGATGATTGTATTAAAGCTCTCTGATTGATTAAAATAAAACATCTATAACCAATCAGAGAGCTTTAATACAATCATCCAATCAGGAGACAGAGTCAGGATCTGACCCTAATTCAAACTGATTGGCGCGGCTCGATGAATCAATTGCCGCTTTCAACCAGAGGTTTATTTTAAACCAGGATAATCTGGAACCAGGGTAATTCCTATAGGAATTCCTATAGGAATTTTCAATGCCTATAGGAATTCCTATAGGAAATTTTAATTCCTATAGGAATTCCTATAGGAATTTCCAATGCCTATAGGAATTCCTATAGGAAATTTCAATTCCTATAGGAAATTTCAATTCCTATAGGAATTCCTATAGGAATTTTTTTGACCATTTTCAATTCCTATAGGAATTCCTATACGAATTTTCAATTCATATAGGAATTCCTATAGGAAATTTTCGTAAGGGTGGTCAAAAGTTCCAACTAGAGGCGAGAGAACTCTAGATGTTTTTATAACGAACTGTCCACATCTGTGGATCATTTAGCCACATTAATACATAGGAATGCTGTTAAACCTATGAAAAAACGTTTACTTTCGAGATGTGAGAGGAAAGGGACTGGAGTAATTTTGATACTTGACAAAATTCAAGCGAAAGTGTTGCACTATTGAATGATATGCTATGGTCAATGTTTGATAAGCTCGAGAGCCAAGAGTGGTTTGCAGGACCACACTGGCTCCTGAGGAAGGACAAGTGGCCCGAACAACCCGAACTAAAGAAGAACAGAGAAATGGCAACTCTTTGAGAAACACGGTGGATTCCAAAGTTACGTGAGAAAGTGAAGAAAGTCGTCAACAAGTGTAACGTTTGCAAATTATATTCAGCAAAACCGTTTGAAGCCCCAATCACAGTGAAAATGCTGTTAAGTTTTAGAACGGAAGGTGACCAACCATTTGAAATGACCGGCGTGGACTTTGCAGGACCGCTGCACTACAAAATTACTAAGAAAGAAGACGGAAAATGCTATGTTTTAACATTTACGTGCGCAGCCTCAAGAGCGGTTCATTTGGAAGTAAGGAAAGATCGAACGGCTGCACAATTTAACTCAATTCGATCCGCCAATATTAATTTCCGACGTATATGACGGGAAGATTAAATATTAAAGAACTTCGCGAGTATTTGCAGTAGACATACGAAAATACCACCAAAAAATTCCGCTTGATCGATACTATATATTCAGAAATATTCATATAATTTTATTGTTTCTCGCTCAATTTCAAGCGAATTTCTTACCTTGAAATGATCAATGCGGTGAAATTTATGCAAATGACACATTATCAATTTTGCTGTTGCATTTTGAATGTTCCGCCTGATTCAAATGCTCGTCTTTTTGCTTCTTTTCAACGTATAATAATAACAAATATACCAAAAGAATCGCCATCTTCCATTCTATAGCTCGGAGCAGTCTCGGGAAATTGCGAAATAATCTAAGCCTATTATGGCAATTCTCGTGATCGGAAAGTGTTCGGCCAACTTCGGACGCCAAATTCTTGGTAAAGCATTACAGTTTCCTGGTAAAAGACTGCAGGAATCACTTCCGGAGTGTTTGTTTACCCTAGATACGGATTTTGATTGGCTTAGGCAGAAAAACAAATCTTTTAGAGCAATTTTCCTGATTATCGCGCACGGGAACGCACGAGCGTTGAAATGTATTGTGTTGTAGTTTTGTTTGAATCGCATTCTGAAGACGTTTTTGGCTTTATTTTGCAAACTGATAGTGCTAGTAATGATGGAATGTCTTCGTATGAAGACAAGTATCTCAACCTGGCATTGGGAGTCGTGTCTGGAGTTTCAAGGCAAGTATTTGTATCATTTCTAGACAATTTCTATTTCAATGTTTTGCCGTTGCCATGGCGTTGTAAATTTATTTGTATTTAGTATAGCTTCACTAGTACGACCAAGTATGTCCTCATATCGCTTTTTTGTGTTGAAATAATCGTTTCATACTGAAATTGACAAATATAAATGGTATTTATTTATATTGTTGACGAAAATTTATGGTGTTTTAGGCATAAAAATCTCTGATTCCTAGGCGAAGTAAAATGAGCCTTGAGCACATGTTTGGTTGTTTGTTACATACATAATAGCCAAGTATTCATACTTATATCTTACTAGTTGGCTCTTATTATAATTTTAAGTGGCACCATGTCTATAAAAGTTTTTATTCGCACTGATGAATATATTGATCCTGTTCCTATCTGCTGTTCCTGTTTCATAGCCTCAGGGAAGTAGAGTTCTGATGAGTCATGAGAACCCCACTCACCAACCCAGAGGGAAGGTAGGGGGATGAGTAGAGGTAGAGGGAAGCCCAGCCATTAGGACCTAAGGTTTCGAAAGCTCCCTGTCTAGCATCCCCACTAGGCCCCATAGTACATGACGGATATGATGATCCTGACGCCAGGAATGTTCTCCCAGATTTTGCTCCTCACTGACATGTCCAGGATCCATTTCGATCAACTGTGAGCTTGAGTTCATTCGGCTCAATGAACTGTGAGCTTGAGTTCATTCGACTCTTTTTTACTAAGGGAATGCTTCAGGAGGTAGTTTCCTGGCCATACCAATACATATGCCCACATACAAATAACTCAAAAGTTATCCCCATATACTAATAAAAAAGGGTCTTGCAGTCCACCAACCTCGAGAGGTTGATTGCCTTTTAGTATAATATGCAGGTTTGCTAAAGGTCGACAGTGAGATTGAAAATTATTGGAGTGTAAAAACCTTATATCATGGTCTGTGGGCAATAGACATAATTTCTCGGGTTAGGTACAAAGCGCTTATGGCGTTTGTGAATATGGTAGATCCTGTACTAAAGACTACAGCAATAAAAAGCATCAACAACTGTACCAGCCGTCACAGAATATTGTTGTTGCAGACAAACACACTGTCAAATCAAGGATTAGGTTGGGGGTTAGGCAGTTCATGAAAGCTAGATGACCTACTATGTGGGGAATAAATCTGTGGGTTGCTGCAGACAATCCTAATGGTTATATTGTGACTTTGAAATTTATACAGGAAGAAGTCCACATATTCACCGCAACAGATTTGGGTATGACGTGGTGATCTGATATCAGTTTGGTTACAGTCTTAGGTCTTTTGTAGTACAATATAAAGGAAATATTTTCACCACATAATCCAATTATGTGCTTTGGCAAACATTACTGCTTTAGCAAACATTACTGCCTTGGAAAACATTACTTTTTTATAACTACTAATTATGATGATGCCAGCCCAACAACACTTGGTCATGCTATTTGCAAATATTTTCATGTTCTAGATTGTGAAAACAATCAATTTCTAAACAAATGAGTAGTGATTATTTCAAATTTGAATAGCATGACCCAATTTTGAGGCTGGTTATGCCACTAATAACTAAAGTCAATGGTGTAATGATTATCTAAGAATGTATGTAGTAATTGTAGAAATAAAGACATTTTGCTAATCATGATTTGAGTGTTCTTTTGTGGGTATCACAGACTTATTTTGGTGCCATACTATCTTTGGAGAGTAAGAAATATTGGAAATTTGTATTGATAACATGTTGCAGCAATAAAAAGGACCTTTGATAAAGGTATTTGTTTCATGTGAGCACAAAATGTAAATTTTACTCCACTACCTAGTTTATATAAAAATTCAATAAAAATATTTCTATTTATGCTACATGCATGAAACTTCGGGTACTTGTAGATCATAACCGTGTCTTTCAGTCATACTCATAAAATTTTTTGACATATTTGAAATTTGAACCGCTAAATACATTTATGCATAATTGCAACATTTTTTTATATCATAATTTATGCAAATTTATGCGAGTAAATCGTTAACCAAGCTCCGGATGAAATTGAAATTGGTATCGTTGGAAAGCAGAAGTCCTCCTCTTTCGAACGATGCAATTTCTGTTTCCGTGCGATGTATAATTTGAGAGATATAAGCGTTTGAAACAACACCACTCGAAATTGCTACTTTTCGACCAGATGAGAATGAGTTAAGAGGAAACTCAATGCTTTCATTACCCGTAGAACGAGACTGCATATGATATCGGACAACACACAAACTTTCAAAGTTACAGCTGAAGATTATAAGGAAGAGCAAGAAAATGCAGAACTTTCTTGCAAATAAAGAAATCAGGTGGCAATTCAATCTTGCAAAATACCCATGTTGGGGAGGTTTCTACGAAAGGCTTATTAAGGAAGTCAAGAAAAGTTTATATATAAAACACTGGGGAAATCTCACTTGTCATTTGAGGGGATGGAGCAAGTGGTAATGGATATTGAGAAAAATTTGAATTGGCTGTTGACGTACGTGGAGGGCGAGACAGAGTCGAAGGTGCTAACGCCAAATGTTATTATGTGGGGAGGAAACGCATATCCACTCGAGGAACTGGAAACAGACACAGACAAGTTGACATCGATGAACAGGCAGCTGATTAATGCAAGACAACATGCATGGCAATGCTGGAAAAGGGAGTATATTCACGCTTTAATGGAACGCATTGGACAAAAACGAAAGGCGGGAGTGTACCAGATGTCGGCGACATACTCTTGATCGTGGGTGATGAAAAGAATCAGGGTGAATGGAAGAAAAGTTGTGTACTACGCTTAGTAAAGGGCAAGGATGGTGTTGTATAGGGTGTCGTTTTGTGTCACAATGTTTGAAGAATCCAGCGGCCTTTAAAATTAATCTGTCCATTGGAACTTAAAGTCGGAGAAAGTGTCGTGGAGCAAAAGCAGAACGAAAAGGTCTCTGAGAATCAACAAGTGCAGAGAAATGTGTCGAAGGAAGTGGAGCAAAGAATATGGTTGCAGTTAGAGGATGAAGGGGACAAGAAACATGAAATAGAAACATGCATAGTTGCATTCATATTGTTATTGTTACAGTAAGGGTAAAAATTGACAATTTCAATTTTTAGGGGAGTGTGAGCCAAATGGACAAGCCTGTGCCACACCCCAACTAATGAAATTAGGTTACTAGGGAAACGAGAGAAATGTGAGCGAGGAAGAGAGTATTTTACAGCGATTATTTTAAATTTCTTTGTGGTAAATGTGTATTAACTTCTCCAGCACAGTTGAGTCAATACCTCCAACCCAGTAGCAGCCCTGTCCTCATTGTTCCAAACCCAAGGCAAAACAGCAGTTCCAAAAGATCTTTATCTTGAATTGTTGGTTGAAATGAGATCAGACAACGATAGCCATACAATAACAGTCAACAAGCAAAGCACACACATGACAAGTGGCTCAACGTTCAAATTCTACAGTTGCAACATTCAGATCTACAATTTACTGTTCTTATTAAACTGTATTTTTCCATGTTAAAGTAATCTTTTATTAACAATCGCTGTTTACATAAGTTAAATTCAATAAATCTTGTATATTTTAATCTGTTGTTTGCCTTTGACAAACGTTGAACATTCGTTTTACAAATATACATTGATTACTTAATAAATTATTTCATATTGTAAAGTAGATGTCTATATTATGTCCGTCTACTCTATATTATAAATCAGCAATATATGACTCAAGCCTATGGTATAATTGTTAAATATATAAGGTGTTCAAAGGGAGTGGGGTCACTTCCCTTATCCTCTGTGGGGGATGAGGGGTGTGAAAATGTTAAATGATGTGATAAACCTATCTCCTGAAGTTCAAAACCAGCCATTTACAAACATTCCCCTTCCACACGTAACCAATTCCACCCCACGATGACAGCCTATTCCTACACAAGGACATATTGCAGGCATAATATAATACATGCCACATTCGTGTAACTTATCTGCTATTCCAGATCCGTCACCCGTAGTGAATTTCTATTTTCTCCATCTCCAGACATATGCTGGCTGTTGCTCACTTTAATGAGAACATCAAGAGGGAAGCAAAAAAGAACAGAAAAACCTACTACAGTATTCATACCTGAAATATAAAAATGGCGATGAATTGGTTCGAATTGTTCCTGTTTCCCCCACCTACAACTATGTTTATGGTTTAAGGAATTTCTTGTTTAAAGATACCAAGCCAGCTATGAAACTCAAAATGATTAAGTTTTTAAAGAATGTTCTTGTGTCAAGAATTACATAATATTAGTCTAATTATGGAAGTAGTCTAATTATGGAATATTGTGTGAGATGCGTGGGGTTTTTCTTGGAAAAATGCAGCTTTTCCTGGGATTGCATAATATTATAACAAGAAACACAAATCTACTTTATGTCAAAGTTTAAGTGAGAATTATAGACATTTTTAAATCTTTTATCGAGTGATTCAAACTGTTTACAACACATGGCACTTCCACATGTACGGTGGCCTGTATGTGTCACTACATAAACAAGTATCAAAACACATTACAAAATCAAATAACGCCAACCAGAATAAACTACGCATTTCAAAATGCTCATTACACATTACAAAATGCTCACTACACATTTCAATATACTCACTACACATTACAATATACTCACTACACATTTCAAAATGCTCACTACACATTTCAAATTCTCACTACACATTTCAAAATGCTCACTAAACATTTCAAATTCTCACTACACATTTCAAAATGCTCACTACACATTTCAAAATGCTCACTACACATTTCAAAATGCTCACTACACATTTCAAAATACTCACTACACATTTCAAAATACTCACTACACATTTCAAAATTCTCACTACACATTTCAATATACTCACTACACATTTCAAAATTCTCACTACACATTTCAATATACTCACTACACATTTCAAAATGCTCACTGCACATTACAATATACTCACTACACATTTCAAAATGCTCAGTACACATTTCAAAATGCTCACTACACATTTCAAAATGCTCACTACACATTTCAATATACTCACTACACATTTCAATATACTCACTACACATTTCAAAATTCTCATTACACATTTCAATATACTCACTACACATTTCAAAATTCTCACTACACATTTCAATATACTCACTACACATTTCAAAATGCTCAGTACACATTTCAAAATGCTCACTACACATTTCAAAATGCTCACTACACATTTCAATATACTCACTACACATTTCAATACACTCACTACACATTTCAAAATTCTCACTACACATTTCAATATACTCACTACACATTTCAATATATTCACTACACATTTCAATATACTCACTACACATTTCAATATACTCACTACACATTCGCCCCAGGCTTATAATTATGTGCAGTGTGTATGAAAACGGGTGGTTACTAAGGCTTGTCTTTCACTTTGTCGCAAGTCGCAACCATGTTTTGTTCTTCGTGTGGAAATCAACTTCATGAAACCAATGTCTTTTGCCCTTCTTGCAGCAGAATGGTTGAAAACCCTGAAGCTCAAACTGTGGCAAATGAGGAAGAAAAACGGGAAGCAATAGAAAGCTATTTTCTTGCAGGATATGAGTACGAAACGATTTTATATTTTTTGTCGAAATATCATGGCATTAATCATTCAATGTCAACACTGAAAAGACGGCTAAGGGAATATGGCCTGAAAAGGAAAAATGCTGTTGACATTGATGATAATGATATCGTTGAAGCCATTCACAAGAATTACAAGGTCCAAGTTGTGTGTCAGGGTATCGAGGGAATGTGGCATACCCTTCAACTCAAATACGGACTGTGTGTTCCAAGAGACAAGGTGCAGAGGATTTTAAAGGAGCTTGACCCAAACGGCACCGAAGAACGAAAGCTGCACCGGATTAAGAGGAGCACATATAGATCGAATGGCCCAAATGAATGTTGGCACGTCGATGGTTATGATAAACTAAAACCATTTGGCTTTCCAATACATGGAAAGAAGTTTATCCACCAAGTTGTGCGGCTTTGTTTAAGATGAGACCACCAGCACTCGATTCGTTGATTGCTAGTTGAAGAGCCATAACGATGAGATTTCTCTCCAGATAATTCATCATCATCGCTTGCTCTTAGGTAACACTGCAAGGCAGCCATCGTGCCATTCTCAGTTCCAGGATCTGTTCTTAAAAGTCGAGGACAACCTTGAAGTTCCGTGACACATTCCAGATAATAGTTTGCTATTACAACTGGATTATTGTTAGTTCTTGCAACTTTCAACCACAAAACACGTCGACTATATCCATCGACTGCTCCATGTATTGGAAAACCAAATGGTTTTAGTTTATCATAACCATCGACGTGTCAACATTCGTTTGGGCCATTCAATCTATATGTCCTCCTCTTAAGCCGGTGCCGCTCTCGTTCTGCGGTGCCGTTTGGATCAAGCTCCTTTAAAATCCTCTGCACCTTGTCTCTTGGAACACACAGTCCGTATTTGAGTTGAAGGGTATGCCACATACTTCGATACCCTGACACATAACTTGGACCTTGTAATTCTTGTTGAATGGCTTCAACAATATCATTATCATCAATGTCAACAGCATATTTCCTTTTCAGGCCATATTCCCTTAGCCGTCTCTTCAGTGTTGACATTGAATGATTAATGCCATGATATTTCGACAAAAAACATAAAATCGTTTCATACTCGTATCCTCCAAGAAAATAGCTTTCTATTGTTGCAAAGTTGTTAGGTTTTCATTAATTAGTTTATAGACATATATATTAAGTAACCGAATTTGAACTTTTAATTGTTGAACATTTATATATAGCAGAACATTGAGAAATATGCAGTAATATGAGATCAAGATAAAATAACAGATGATTGAAAAGATAAGTATGGGAATGTAAAATGTGAGATAGTATGCGAGAGAGAGAGGAGTGATACCTAACTGCGAATAAAAAACTGTTACACGAAACTCTGTGAGTGATATTTTAGTGTTGGGGAAAAGCAATTTCCGGTACAGTGGCACCCTCCGACGGGATGGCTGATACGCAGTCTTCTGAGTATCTTGTGAAATTATTAAAAACAAAAACCGATCTACTTCGACTTATAAACGAAGATACAAATGGGATAATAACAAACGCTAAAATCAGCGAGTTACAACGACAACGTAAAACATTAGACGACAAATTGCAAGAATTGCATGATTTCAAGTTACGTATTCAAGAGGCAAAACTGGGAGAAGGTGTTAAACCAGAGGTTCGCGCATAGACAGACGAAACAAAAGCGAACGATATAGTACCTATCGAGGAGGCAATCTCTGAGTTAGAGATGGTAATTACAACTACAAAAGGAAAAGAACTGCGTCGAAAGCAGAACTTGGCTGCTCAAGTCAGAGACGAAGAGTACCAAGAGAAACTTAAATACAACAAGGAGAAACTAAAGTTAAAACTATATTACGAGAAGAAAATGGTTGAAGAACAAACGAAAAAGCCCAGCGAGAGCGGACCGAAAAAATCCAACGCGAGACTGCAAAAGCTGGAAATTACTAAGTTTGATGGCACATATAAAGATTGGTTGCGGTTTTGGAACCAATTCGAAGCCGAGATCCAAGCAACAGACATCCCAGCAGTGACCAAGTTTACATATCTCAAGGAATTGGTCATGCCAAAGGTGAGAATTGCAATTCAAGGGCTACCTTTACAATCGAGGGCTACGAGAGAGCAAGAAACATTCTCCAAACAAGGTATGCCAAATCTAGTGAAATATTAGGCAATGACATGATATTTTGAATATAACTATTTACTATTTCACTAGGTAAACATCTGGTAGGTAAACAGGATAGTGTCCTTGTATTCTACCCCGGCACTCGTAAATACCTTTGTCGTTTATTTTTAAGTTCAACTGTTGTTGATCTTCCTTGAATGCTTTCGTTTCCTCGTTACATTGTTGAACCTTTTTCACCAAAAGTTTGGCTTGTCGACTTGTCTCCTCGGTTGTTAAAGGCCCAACCACTTTGTGTTTGCCACCGTTTCTTGTGTTGTTCGTGAAACGACTCATTCTTGCTGTTATTTGTATCGTTTTCCAATAGTCGTACTTCTGTAAGAGTTGATCTAACTCGTCTTCAACTGGAACTGCGACAGCGAATAACTCTTTCACTGCTGCTTTAGTTTCTGCTTGGGTCTCGCTGGTATCCTGGGTATTGATGTTTGGTGGCCATTTGTCTTGGTTGAGCAACCAGGCAGGACCGTTCCACCAAAGGGCAGCTGATTTGCTTATGTCACCTCGACTGCCAAGGTCTGCTGGGTTATCGGCTGACGTCATGTGTCGCCATTCGATGTAACTCTTCTCCTGGATTCTTCTCACTGGTTTCCCACGAACTGTTTGAGCTCGCCGTTT
Organism: Paramuricea clavata; assembly: GCA_902702795.2. Taxonomy (NCBI): domain Eukaryota; kingdom Metazoa; phylum Cnidaria; class Anthozoa; order Malacalcyonacea; family Plexauridae; genus Paramuricea; species Paramuricea clavata. Next base: position 15,301 of record CACRXK020004842.1, on the reverse strand, counting down.
CCACCGATCCAGTGTAACGCCATGGTACTGTCTACTGTATTTGCCTTTGGCATCGTTTTCCACACGTTCTACTATCCCTTGCTCCAGCTTGTCTCTGATAATCTTGTCATACTGTTCTAAAGTATCTTCTTTCTCTAGTTTGCGTACTAAGTTGTGAAGACGAGTCAGCCTTCCTGCTTTGTTATTCTGGAGTGGAGGGTGATTTCTTTTCCAAGGAAGGCTAGTATCGTACCACCCCCTGGATTTCTTGTCAATTGCTCCTTGAACTCTTCGTACACGATTTCTTGGTCGCCGGTTGCAGAGTCTTTTAGCCCTAGCACGTCTAGTCTACAAAGTTGCTCGTAATCTGGAGAGGCAGTTTGCGTCGATAACATTTGGGTTAGGTCGATTTATTTGCCGGGGGAAAGGATTGTCCAGCCAAATCTTGTTAATTCGGCTACAGGTTCGTTGGGACGTCCTAACTTCGGTTTGGTCTCGGTCTTAATTCGGGCGTACTCGCTTGCACCCAGAATTAGGTGCACTGGAAGTTCCGGTTTCTCGTCGTTGTCATGCATTTTTACTCTGTTTAAATGTGGAAATTTAGCTAAAGTTTCTCGGTACCGGGGATTTTTCAATGTTAATAACTTATTACGGTCCACTTTTGTGACTTCAGTATCTAATTTAAAGTCTCCTTCGAGATTGTTGATGGACAAATTATGAACGCTAATTACTTTGTTGACTGATCCTAACATCATTTCAATGCTCTTGAATTCCTTTCTAATTGGTTTGGCATGGATTAAATTTATTAGGGTTGATGACGCGTAAGAGCTTCCCGCCCCAGTGTCCAGTAACGCGCGACATGTTACGCCATGGACTTTCACAATAACTACAGGGTACGTAACCATTGCATTCCCAGCACTTGAGGCTGACAACAAAACATTCGAGTTGTCACTTTCGTTATCACCGCGATTATCACAGATGCTTGTGTGATGGCGTCGATTACATTTTTGGCATGCCGTGCGTGATTTACATTCCGATGCTTTGTGATTGGGTTGAGCACAATTAAAACATAGCTGTTTTGAACTAAGTAACTTTTTTCTATCGAGTGTTCGTTCAAATTTCTTACAGTCAACAGATCTGTGATCGGTTCCATCACAATATACGCATGCTCTAGGATTTCTTACTTCACGGTCTTGTCTGGTATTGAAATTCCTCTCTCGCTTGAAAGGAAACTGCGGGTGTTTTGTGACATGCTTCTCGCTAGACGCTTTAATGGGGTTGCACTCCATCCATTTTCTCAAAGCCTCTACTAGTTGTGGGAATTTCCACTCCTGCCAGTCATTGTCCATACGAACAAGGTCCCCTCTTATTCCCTCTAGCTTGTCGATTGTGGCCCTGACATAACCATTCACTTATTTTGCGTAGGGTTCCAAAGACTGTACATTGTACATTCATGTCTCATAAAATTCATGCATTTTCGATGGCTGGCAGCCGTGAATATTAGGCAATGACATGATACTTTGAATATAACTATTTACTATTTCACTAGGTAAACATCTGGTAGGTAAACAGGATAGTGTCCTTGTATTCTACCCCGGCACTCGTAAGTACCTTCGTCATTTATTTTTAAGTTCAACTGTTGTTGATCTTCCTTGAATGCTTTCGTTTCCTCGTTACATTGTTGAACCTTTTTCACCAAAAGTTTGGCTTGTCGACTTGTCTCCTCGGTTGTTAAAGGCCCAACCACTTTGTGTTCACCAGATAACGAGCTATTGACCGAAAAGATCATCACGCATGCCCACAAGCTCAGCTCTCATGGGGGAGTTGGAATGACCATGGCAAAGTATAGAGAGAAATACTGGACCCCCCGTCTAAGTAGCATTGCCAAACGAGTGACGAAAAATTGTAATACGTGCAAAAGATTCCGGGCAGTTGCAGTAGCAAACGCACCAACCAGAAACCTTCCCAGAGATCGAACCGAGGGCGGTGCGGCGTTCCAAGTCGTTGGGGTTGACTATGCTGGTCCCATAAAGTATTTGACGAAAGCAAAACATGAAGGAAAGGCCTACATCATACTGTACGCTTGCCAACTCAAGAAACAAACAAGTTCTTGCAAAGTTTGAAACGTCTTATTGCCAGACGAGGACGCCCCCAGAAGATCTATTCCGATAATGGCAAGACGTTTGTGGCTCAAACGAATAATGAAGGATGAACAACTGCACGACTGGCTCGCAAGGTACAAGATAAAGTGGCAATTTAACACGAGTAGAGCACCGTGGTGGGGTCGTCAATTCGAGAGAATCGTTGGCCTAGTAAAGCAGGCACTTTACAAAGCAGGTGGGAGTACCTTACTCACTTGGGATATTCTACAAGATCTTTTGCTCAATGTCGAAGTGGCGTTGAACAATAGACCCCTTAGCTATGTTGAGGACGATCTCCAATTACCGGTGCTGACACCCAATTCCCTAATGTTCCACCAACCTAATCAAATCCCTACACAAGATTACCAAGATATTGAAGAAACAGATCTCATAAAGACCGCGAAACGAATCAAAAAGTGCAAAGATATGATGTGGAGAAGGTGAACGAACGAGTACGTGAGAGGATTGCGAGAAAGGCACAATCTTAAACACAACAACAAGAAATTTATGTTGAAAGTAGGTGATCATAAAATCTGATGAACGCAATAGAAACAAGTGGAAATTAGGAATCATCGAGGATCTGATTGCAGGATGTGATGGAGTTGTTTGTGTGGCGAAGTTGCGAGCTGGTAAAAGTCACCTCGAACGTGCCGTGCAGCATCTTTACCCATTAGAACTCTCGTGTGACATGAGCAAGCCCAAGAAGAACACACAAGATCTTGACCAAAATGCTCAAGCATTCAGACCGAAGCGAGATGCTGCTGCTGAAACGATGCGATTGCAAGACATCGCGGAAAATGAAGAGGATCAGTAAAAACTGTTATATCATGAATATGGTAACTTGTCTGAACTTGAAGAACAGGTTTTTTACATTTAACATTATTATAACTCGTTTTGTTAAGACATTAATTATATTTGCACACTTCGTGTAGCAAATAGGGGGAGGGTGTTGGAAAGTTGTTAGGTTTTCATTAATTAGTTGATAGACATTATATATATTAAGTAACCGAATTTGAACTTTTAATTGTTGAACATTTATATATAGCAGAACATTGAGCAATATGCAGTAATGAGATCAAGATAAAATAACAGATGATTGACAAGATAAGTATGGGAATGTAAAATGTGAGATAGTGTGCGAGAGAGAGAGGAGTGATACGTAACCATGAATAAAAAACTTTGTTAAACGAAACTCTGTGAGTGATATTTTAGTGTTGGGGACAAGCAATTCCTAACCTGAAGTTCAGGCCCTAATTTGAAATAGGGCCTGACACAAAACCTGTCTAGACTGCGGGACGCCCACATGTTATTTTTAGACACAACATGCAATATGATTGACAAGTGTTGTAGATTTCGTTACACAAATAATTTATATTCTCATGAACATTTTCGCAGAGTTTGCATTTTGCTTTATAATTAAACTTAAAAATTCAAGGTACTTTTATATAATTATAAAGAGTCAATTTCTCTATTTAAATGAACAGCAAACAAAGATTTAATTAGTCAGTTCTGTGCAAGGCTTGACTGCCAAGCTTTCTCAAGGTCTCAACTTGCTGGACGCGGATATACTCTAACAGGCTAACAAGAGCAACAATGAAATTCTCAATCGTACCACGAAGAAGGCGATATAGCTCAGAAAACAACGCCTGTAGGACCTGATATTAACAATAAGACATTTGCCGGCGAAGCCTGTTGGCAGAACGGCTTGGCTGTCAACAACAAGCTTTCGAATACATGACTAGTTTGGCTGTTCTTTCAACGTCGTACGCGTGTGTCCAAAATTCGTCCAAGATTTTGATAACGCCCTATCAAAATACTGTTTGTTTGTTTCTGCCATAAAGCGTAAAACAAAAGAAATTCGAAGAAATCAATAATGGAATTTGTTACGTGCGTTTGACCTTTATATTATTAATTGTCGCCTTTGACCGAGCTATTTTTAAAACTGTTGTTTATGTAAACTTGCAACCAATCAAAATCCTTCATGATGCTGATCAACCAATCAGATTTCCCGTCCACCAGGTGGACGGGAATCCCACAGTTTAGATAGGTTTTGTGTCAGGCCCTATTCTGTAATAGGGCCTGAACTTCAGGTTAAGCAATTCCCGATACTATTGCTTCCCGTTCTTCTTCCTCATTTGCTACAGTTTGATACAGTGGCCGGTACGTGTCACTACATAAACAAGTATCAAAACACATTACAAAATCAAATAACGCCAACCAGAGAAAACTACGCATTTCAAAATATTCACTACACATTACAAAATACTCACTACACATTTCAATATGCTCACTACACATTTCAATATTCTCACTACACATTTCAAAATACTCACTACACATTACAAACAGTGGTGTAGCCAGAGTCAAAGTTTTGGGGGGGCGAGATCCAAACGCCGAAGGTGTGAGCCATTATAGTGGGGTGCGGGGGCATGCCCCCCGGGAAATTTTGAAATCTAGACTCCCGCAAATGCGATTTCCTGCATTTTCCGGGTGAGATTTTGCAGAATAAAGTTGGCATTCTGAGGATTATATATTGCATAAAAGACATGATTTTCCTTGATTTCACAAATGTACCAATCTTCTTTTCTCCCAAATGTAATAAATTGTCAAAGCCATCTATACTGCAGAACTGAAGTTGGGTTATTCTTCTCACTTTATGACCCCTTTATCCCTAGAGAAGTGTGTAAAAAGGCTTAAACGAACATTAGTTGGACATTTTGAGTTCAAATAATGCGAAGTTCTTTTATTCGACAGTGAGACACTGTTCGTTTCTACAATGCTTTTTAAAAGAAATGGGGACTCAGAGTCTGATAAAGTGTAAATTTAAATATTTGAAAGAATAGAGCAATAGTTGAGAGTAAATGTTTAATTTAAAAATCTAAACTAAACCCATTCTTCTTGGGGCCATGTCTACGAACAATTGGACAAGATTGTCCACATCAAGTTGCTCCAACAAGTCGTCTTCGATGGACATCAGCATCAGACTATTCAGTCTTTCCTGCTGCATGGTTGTCCTAAGTCGAGACTTTATCAACTTTAGCTTCGAAAATGTCCTTTCGGCACTTGTTGATGTGAGGGGCAGTGTCAAAGCAATTTTCATGAGCTTTGTTAAATTTCCATAGCATTCGGGTTCAGCTTGCAATGCTTTGAACAGGTCGTCGAAACTGGCTTTTCTCTTCTCTAATTTTGCCTTCTCGAGGATGTTAGCAAGCAGCGACGATGTCTGTAGGGAAAATATTTCGCTCTCTATTTCATCAACATCAAGATCGCATTGGAACCATTGGGCCGCGACAGAAATATGTTTCCAAGCTTCTGGATTGCCTATTCGAGAAGGATTTAACTCTTTTGCATCACAACCCAGTCTCATCGATCTCGAGGGATCGACGGCTTCGAAATTTCATACCTTCAGTTTAGTGCGTGCTATGAAGACAGAAATACCACCATTCAATTCAGAAATAAAAGATCAACTAGTTCCAAACGATAGTTATAGCCATTATTAACATTGTAGCGATTTATCGGCCTTTGAAAGTCCAACACGATCATATTGTATCAAATTATGCAATTGTCTGAACAAAAATATAGACTAGCCATACCTTTCGCCGAAAGTAACTTCGGCCCCTTCGAACATATCGTCTTTGTAATAGGCTTGTTAGAATTCCCATTAAAAACACTATTTAGAGTGTTATTTGCAAGCCTGTATCTTCAAATCTGTATCTTTTATCAATATATTTCCATTTCTTGTCCGACTGTGAGCTCGAAGTGAGTTAATCCCAACCGGAAATACGACTGAAAACCGTCAAAACAATGCGGCGCTTATATCGTATGACCCTGGAAAGGCCAGAAATGGATTCGCAAGGTCAAATTGCACCTACACGCGTGAGTTTGACGTCATCCCGGCTACAGGAGCTTCTTATTGGCCAATTATTGCGCAATGTACTCAAGTGCGAGTAAAACCCGACATCTTGAAAAATTCAAAATAAATATTTCTAGTCGGCGTATACATACGAAACTTTCTACACGAAAGCGCTTGAATACAAAGAGTATTTTACACATATAGCCGTTCAGCAAATGTCGAAAAGTTCAAGGGGTATTCAAGATGTTGTGTATATGAAATTTAGAATCTTTGGCCAAGCGGTGAGTAAATATATGATTGTTTCGGTTTGTGTAATGTTCAGACGGCACTTGACCCCCCGTTCGAAAGGTTATTTTGTGAGGATTTCAATGGTGGGTTTTATTTAAAAGGGGGGTCAATACTCGCCGAGATATTTATACTAGAACGATTGGGTCGTAATATGATGCGAATGTGTGTGACCGAAAAGAGTTAAGTATCCGAGACCCATCAAAACTGGTGCGTTATTCTTGTCAAATCGACTTTCAATGGAGCTAACCATAAGATCAAGTACCTAGATTTCGAAAAATACATAGCTGTAAATATTTTTATAAGTGATTGGAATGCATGTTTCCAGAACAATTCATTATTCATATAACCTACATTATAGTAAAAGGAAATTCTAAACTTTTCTTTCGACGTAAGATGGACTACTGTGTCAGGATTATCGTCGATCCTCCTAGGAAGTTTGTGGGTACGCTCTTGTCTTGGTTCTTCGATATTCAAGCTGCGACATTTTGTAACAGTAGTTTCCCAAAATTCCTCAAATTTGGGCTCGCATCGTAGAGCCTGTACTGTGCTTAGCAGATCAGCAACTCTTTCGCAGCCGGTGACGACATCCAAGTCCTCTGACTGCAGCTTATCTGACACTCCCTTACTGAGTAGCAGGACTTTCTTCAGCACCTTAATAAAAATGATCAACTCACATTATTAAATTTTCATTAAAAATAAAAATGAATGAAATATAAATCACGGTACATTTGTCATCAAAACAGTACCTCCAAAGCCAAAACAAATTCAAAATCACAGACGTTCTGAAACAACCCCTTTGCTTCTGCTGCAATGTGAGCCTTCTTTTCATTTTCTCTGATCTCTTTTAGAGTCGCGATGACAGCTTCGAGTGTGTGGTAAATTGCGGTGATGCTGTCCGCCCGGCATGCCCATCTTGTATCAGACAATTTCTTCAGAACGTACTCGCGCTTCTTTTTTCCTTCATCATCTGATGCATTCAACTTTCTCTGGTGTTTCAAGTACACAGCATGTCGTTTTGTGCAAGTTTCGATGAACACGTATAGATTTTGCAACGTTCCAAAGAAATCTCTTGCTATACTATTGTTACTCATTGTGTCCACGATGACCAGATTTAAAACATGAGCATAGCAATGTGTGTAAATTGCTGACGGGAAATCTCTTTGATGCGTGCTTGCAGTCCGGTATGGATTCCAGACACGTTACTTGCACCATCATAACATTGTCCACGCATGTTTGAAAATTCTATCCCACACTGTTGTAATTTCTCTCGGATGGTATGGAAAAGCGCTTCAGCTGTGGTTTCTTCCATAGGTTCTACAGCTAAAAGACGTTCTTCTATCACTCCATTCCAGACATAGCGAACAAGTACAGCTAACTGTTCCGTTTTACTAAGATCTGGTGTCTCATCTGCAATGATTGCATACATCTCGGCTCCTTTGACACGACGTATGATTTCGTCTAATATAGCTGAACCAACCACCTTGATCAACTGATTTTAGATCTCAGGGCTAGTGTATTTAGCGTTTTCTGAAATCGATAAAAAGAAATAATTACAGAATTATCATAATTACGACTTCAGTTTATCTTTATTATTCCTTATCCCATTCTATTATCATGCAGTTTCATATATCCCTATATTCCACCGAAAATTCATAGTAACCTTAACGTTACTGAACCAGTGAATGATATAGTTACCTGCAGAATTTCGTAAATGATCTTCAATAAGAGAATCAGACTTTGCTATATGTTCAAGAAATTCTTTAAACACCCCTTTGTTTAAAGAATTCTTATCCTCGCGGTGTCCCCTAAATGGTAAATTCAGTTTTCCAAGAAGTCGAACAACATCAATGATCTTACCAATTACAGTTCGGTTCTTTTTTACCTGAAAATAAAAGGATACAATTTTTAAAAAATCCTAACTGTGTTAACTTTATACGCGTCACTCAATTGTTTCTTAGGAATAAACGTATTACCAGGATTACCACCATATCACCGACATTTTTATGCAAAATTGGCGTTTTCACACGCTTACTTCGTCTGTAATGTTGTGCACAGATGGCCTGTCAAAGTTATATATATTTGGCAAATGGCAATACGTACATTTTGTTGACGATATGACTCTTGTCTCTCATTTTCTTCGTCTATTTTATGATGTATTGGCTTCTGGGATTTCCAGTGACGATGAGCTTGAAGTGAATGCTTGTGGCAATCTGACTTCTCGTGCTTTGCGAAGACTTGCTCTTTTTCCAGTTACTAAAACCAGTTTTGATGAATGTAGGTTCACTCCTTGACGACGTCTGCATGCAAAGAAGACAAATGTCATTGTTTTACGTTGTCATAATATAAGAAGCGTTTCTTGTATTTTTATAATACATATCAACTATTTGACGATACAGAGAGGATGAATTATAGTTTGTTTGTGGAACTTTTCATACTTTTGAGATAATTAGTAATTATTTAAAACAACAGTATTGAGTATTACACATCGCATTTTGATACATAATTAAACACTACCAGGGCCATGGGCCATGTATAATTGCAAATTAAACGGTACGCATTAAGTGTAAACAACTTAACAAGGTTAGGACTAACTTAGGAAAATAATTAAAGCGCAAATCACACAATTAACTCACCTGTGCGTTGAACACTCTGCAGACGAAACAAAAAGCTTTATCCAACGAGACAGAATACTCTAACCAAGGAAATTTCTCATACCACGATACTAGAACCTTACGATTCCGGTTATCCAAAGGAAAATTTATATCTCTTGGCTGGCAAGGTCCTTTGCTTATAACGTGGTCCCTGGCTTCTCTTCCACTGGGCAAAGGACAGGAAGGTTCATACTCATAAGACGAAAGATCTTGAGGAACAGAAGCTTCTGCCATTTTTCATGTATACAATAGTCTGCGCTAGTCACGCAAGAAAATTCCGCGCATATTATAATTTACTATTCCGTTTTCGCGATGACATGATTGGATAATACTAAGGAAGTAGACTCGCCCAGATTTAATCTGTTAAGTACTTTTGAGTATGTTAGCTTAAGTAAATTGTTTTGACAGTTATAGTAATTGCTTTTGCGCAGCTTTGCCAATTCAATGGTTTGCGTGTTTTAACACCTTGTGTATAAGCATATAAATACCAGCTCAGCGCTCCCAAGACATAAATGATTATATCAGATTTGCGCACTCGATATTTTTACCCAAACTTGGGTAGCTATAATTTCCATACCTCAACGGCATAATTATATTGTGAGTTTGGATTTCGTTAAACGTACCCCCCCCCCCCAACTGCTATACGGATTTAGACTTTTCGCGAGAATGGTCTTAGAAGCGATTGGGGGGGGCGATCGCCCCCCCTCGCCCCCCCTTGGCTACGCCACTGATTACAAAATACTCACTACACATTTCAAAATTCTCACTACACATTTCAAAATGCTCACTACACAATTCAAAATTCTCACTACACATTTCAATATACTCACTACACATTTCAAAATTCTCACTACACATGTCAAAATTCTCACTACACAATTCAATATGCTCACTACACATTTCAATATGCTCACTACACATGTCAAAAGGCTCACTACACATTTCAATATGCTCACTACACATTTCAATATTCTCACTACACATTTCAATATTCTCACTACACATTTCAAAATACTCACTACACATTTCAAAATACTCACTACACATTTCAATATGCTCACTACACATTTCAAAATGCTCACTACACATTTCAATATACTCACTACACATTCTCCCCAGGCTTATAATTATGCACAGTGTGTATGAAAACAGGCGGTTACCATGTTTTGTTCTTTGTGTGGAAATCAACTTCATGAAACCAATGTCTTTTGCCCTTCTTGTGGCAGAATGGTTGAAAACCCTGAAGCTCAAACTGTAGCAAATGAGGAAGAAGAACGGGAAGCAATAGAAAGCTATTTTCTTGCAGGATACAGATACGAAACGATTTTATGTTTTTTGTCGAAATATCATAGCATTAATCATTCAATGTCAACACTGAAGAGACGGTTAAGGGAATATGGCCTGAAAAGGGAAAATGCTGTTGACATTGATGATAATGATATCGTTGAAGCCATTCAACAAGAATTACAAGGTCCAAGTTGTCTGTCAGGGTATCGAAGTATGTGACATACCCTTCGACTCAAATACGGACTGTGTGTTCCAAGAGACAAGGTTCAGAGGATTTTAAAGGAGCTTGACCCAAACGGCACCGAAGAACGAAAGCGGCACCGGCTTAAGAGGAGGACATATAGATCGAATGGCCCAAATGAATGTTGGCACGTCGATGGTTATGATAAACTAAAACCATTTGGCTTTCCAATACATGGAGCAGTCGATGGATATAGTAGACGTGTTTTGGGTTGACAAGAACTAACAATAATCCAGTTGTAATAGCCAACTATTATCTGGAATGTGTAAAGGAACTTCAAGGTTGTCCTTGACTTTTAAGAACAGATCCTGGAACTGAGAATGGCACGATGGCTGCCATGCAGTGTTATGTAAGAGCAAACGATGATGATGAAATCTTATGGCTCTTCAACTAGCAATCAACGAATCAAATGCTGGTGGTCTCATCTTAAAAAAAGCCACACAACTTGGTGGATAAACTTCTTTAAGGATCTACGCGACAGAGGGGTGTTCTTGGATGGAAACTCATTTCACATAGAATGCCTATGGTTTTGCTTCAACGAAGTCATTCAGCAAGACTTGGACTTTGTCAAGCTACACTGGAATACACATCACATTTGACCTTCGAGACATGATACCATCCCAGGAAAACCTGATGAGTTATTTTTCCTTCCAGAACATTCAGGAGGTGAAGATCAACTAATACCCATTCTTCAAACACAGGTAGATGATGTTGTTTCTCATTACCTTATAACATTTTCAGAATAAATATGTTCGGCTGTTTCAGACATCACTAATCTTCTAACCTTCTAACCTTCACTAAAAAGTTCAAATTTGCAACATACGAGTGATATACAAATCAGGGACGTGCTGGCTAGGGACATTCTGGCTATGGATGAGCCGACGAGAACTTATTGTGGGCCCCTGCCATCATGAAAAAAAATGAAAATTTTTTTGAAAATTCCGAGGTTGGTTTTTTGAAAATTCCGAGGTTGGAAAAAAAATGAAAATTTTTTTGAAAATGCCGAAACAATGGAAAAGATAAAAAATTAAAATATAGATTTTAATTTTGAAAATCAAGATTAAGATATTACAATTTATATTTTAAAAATCTAAATTTACGAAAATGTTACCGAAAAATTGAACAAGTTATGGTACATTTATAAATCGAAAGTTACTGAAAAATGGTATGTCTGGAAAAGAAAGATTGATTAGCAACTGAAATGTTTCATTTTGATCAGTAACACCCCCATCCCAGTCCTGATCCATCCATCACTGGGCCTGGGCCCCATCAGATGTTGCTCACTCTTAGTCCTTTTCAATACCCCAGCACGTCCATGATACAAATAATTTAAGCCAGTTTTCCAATTGGTGAAAATTTGTTCGCATAAAATGAAAAAAAATGGCAATATGATTGGGTAAAGCTGCAATTTTTTCGCTAACAATATGCATTGCTGAATTTTGCGACAGAATCTCAGTAGTTCCTGTCATATAATCAACGCAATGTTAGAGTGACATTCATATGCCTCTAAACTTGTATGCCAAACTCAACTGTGGGGATGGGCATGCACCCATGTCACCCCCTCATAAATAGTATGTTAATCATTGCCTATCACATGTCACTCCAGCATCACATCATATAGAATTAAAGTTCCGGTATATAAGTGGATCGGCGATTGGTCATGTGGACAATATACATTCGATTGTTCATAGATAAGTACATGTATTAATTTGAGACAATTGTAGTTACAGTAATAGTTTATAAAACAAGTACATTTATGTCGAATAACTTGCATAAATCATATAAGAACATGATATTCATAACATTAAAATCTTAATACAACTATAACAAATTTGAAGTGCTAAACACTTGATACCAATGTTAACCATTATATATCCATGTCTTATGTGCAACTAAATATAAACAAGGACGAGTAAACATGGTGTTTAGCCTGGTTCTGGTACACCCGCGATGACTATTTCGCAGGTGTGAGAATTAACGTGTCTCTGAAATCACCTGCAGCTTGTTTTATATTGCGAACATGCGGATGTCACGTGCACGTCGATCAACCACAAATAATTCAATTTTGAATGATTAAAAAAATGATGTTGCTTTCTCTGTAATTTAAATTGTGATGGGCAATGGCCATGGTCAATATTGTCTTGGCATTGAAAATTTGAAATCAGTGATCATTGGATCGGCAACGTGTTAAAATGGTCATCGCTAACTGGCGGTGATATACGAGATCTAGGCTTCACCAAATATGTACTACTAAAAATAACTTCTGCATTACAAATAATTTAAATGTAAATAAGCAGAACGTTGTTTAGAACTATCAATACATTTGAATGTAAACAAAGTTCCTCAGAAAATTAATAGTGCATATAACAGCCATAACATCAATATCAATATAAAAGTTAGACCCCATTCACACGACACCGGCAGAGTTTGAAAATGGAACGAAATTCTTACGTTTAGGGGTTGCGTTCACACGATGCAGGTATAAAAAAATGCGAAACGCTAACCGTAAGAGTTTGAAAATGGTATGCAAACCGTAAGGGTTTGAAAACGGAACGAAATTCTTCCGTCAGAGTGCCGTGTGAACGCCTTAAATGAACAAAACTGCAAAAGTTGTTATTGGATATTTTATTGTGTCTATTTTAACTGATTTGTGCAGCATATTGTCAAAGCGGAATATAATCTGCCGGTATCGTGTGAACAGTTGAAACCGTGATGATTTTCTGTCGGCAGAATTTCATGCCAGTATCGTGTGGACCGGGTCTTAGACAATAACAGTAGGAACTACCTTGAAACAACTTCTTACTATGCATGCATCATGACATTACATATCCACTAGGTATGGTATATCCACTATATCCCGGCAAAATATATTGCCAACTGCTGCCACCCTTGCGAGAACAACCAAGTAAGAGTACTTGCAGTATTCCCTTTCTAATTGTGACATGCTCTGGCTGATCAGATCCAGAAGAACTAAGAGAAACAAAGTGCATCCATACTAAATATGTTTGCTGGTGCATGTCAAATTAAATGCCAATCTCTTTGTTTTAGAACAATAACATACTAAATTGGAATATTAGGGTAAGGCAGTGTTTAGTATCAAATAATAACTGAAAGCCTCTCTTGCATGGCCACATAAGGGCAATGTGTACGCCACAATGTTCATGGCCATATTTTCTACACATTGCCGAATCCTGGGGCTTCTGCCATACAGGAAGTGAACTCGACTTTGAAGCTGTCATAGTTCAGAAAGGTGTTGTTAACTGGAAGGCGCAAAGTATTGGCGCAGGTGTTGGCAGAAAGCTTTCGGCCTGAAGAATCATGCTGAAATGTGATTAATGGTGGCTTATCCACAAAGCCAAGTGCGGGTACAGATGAACTTCCAGTGATGAACTGCAAGAGAGCTGGTAATGTGACTTGCAGTTCAGACTCTTCATTACTATTGAAATCAACAAGTTTGCATGTAACATCTCCAGCCTCCACATCCTCTAGATACCGTGTAAAATTCAAGGACACTGATTCTTCTGCAGCACGTTTGTTACTCCCTTTTGGAGAGAGTGATGGCACAAAGAGGTTATCCACCTGCTCAGCATTAAGTTGGTTTTCACTATAGAGAAACAATTTCCGAGCTTGTTGGGGATGTTGGCGCAGATGGTCAAGAAGGCCATGAACGTTTAACCCTTCCATAAATTGGTTGATTTCAGACAAGGAGGAGAGCAGGGTATAATGCAATGCAATTGCATGAAAAAGTTTGTCTTTTTCTTGAAACGTGCTGAGTGGCTTGCTAAAACCAGCCTTAAATTTAAATGAACATTCGAAAGATGCTTCAGGATCCTCAATTTTTTCCAACTCTTCCAGCTTTTGCTTCACTTTTTGATTTGGCACATCTCCAACGCACGTTTCAACTTTTTCAGTCTTGCCATAAACAATATAATCTACCACTGAAGGTGCAAAGAAACAGGGAGAAGGTGAACCTTGCAGGATTGCAATATAGCATAACTGCCCATATATATAATAGTTTCTTTGTTCTAAGGCAAGAATATCATGGTTGAAGCACTTTCTGTTTTCCTTGCCAATGAACATGCCTGATTTAGATACTTCATTATGGACTAATGAGAAAAATTCATTTCTTGGGCCACCTTGATCCACTGCGGGTTCTCCAACAAACTGAATTTTAATGAGGTTATTCAGTTCATCATTTGAACATTTTTTCATCTTGATCTTTGCATCTTCCCACACATTACTACGTCGTACCTAGAGAAAGAAATATAGCCAAAAAGCATACAAATAACAAACCATGTATATGTTGATACTCAAGGTGTCGCTAGGGGCTATGCAGTGTGTAAAACCCCCCTGAAAACATATTGTCTGCAAAAAAATGAAGGATTTTGTCGTCAATTTTTACATTGCTTAAAGCCTCTTTGCGACAGCCCTGTTGATACTCCTACATGATTCCACGGTTAATAGAATCCTTCTTCTATTAACCGTGATGATTCTAACCTGAAATTCAGGCCCTAATTTAGAATAGGGCCTGACACAAACCTGTCTAAACCGTGGGACGCCCACATGTTATTTTTAGACACAGTCATACAATATGATTGACAAGTGTTGTGGATTTCATTGCACGAAAATAAATACGAAAAGTATAAAGATATTCATTTCATGCTGGATTATTTGTTTTTATATTCTCATGAACATGTCCGCAGAGTGTGCATTTTGCTTTTTAAACCTAAAAATTCAAGGTACTTTTAAGAGTTCAGTTTCTCTATTTAATTTAACCGAACAGCAAACAAAGATTTAGTCAGTTCTGTGCAAGGACTGAATGCAAATAGTTTTGTTCTCTGCGATCTACTTTCCGCAATTG
>CACRXK020004841.1:0-30141 GCA_902702795.2 Paramuricea clavata | reverse complement strand
CCCCTCCCCCCTTTACTGTAGATGTATCGTTGAACCAAAATTGGACGCCCTCTTTTAGGACCCTGGCTAAAAGCCTGCTCATGAGCCGGACAACCTGTAAACTAACTATCCGTTCTCCATGGAGGTATTAACAAAGCACCAAGTTTCTTTTACAAAAAGTGAATTACCTTTGCTTTATCGGAATCAAGATCTTTGCCAATGGTGAACAGCAACTTGCACATGCTTTCCAAACTTTCTTCGTCGCCAGCACGAAGCAGTTTAAATATACAGTCATGCATAATGTTCTCTGTTAACAACTGAAATATAAAAATAATACACTTTCCAGTGTTGCTACAGGAGGAAACAAAACTAAACTAACTTTATTTTCCCTAGGTATTTCAATCAGGTCAATCCTTACTGCCCAGACCCCAGTAATAACATCTCCTTACTGCTCCAGACCCCACTATAACTGTTCTGCATAGAGGTTACAGCGCTGCAAATAATTTCTGTAACTAATTGGCGGTCATAGTGCATGACCAGGGAAAAGTGAAATTCACCGGTCAAGTGCAATATTCTCCCGGTCAAACATTAACAACTGAAGTGAACTCAGAACTGTCCATGCGAAAAACAACATTTTATCCATGTAATTATTATTAATTCATAAATGTTTTAACTTATTGTGTAATTATAAATTGGAGTAACTTGTGTCACTTAGTGTAAATTAATATAACTATAAAGCAAATACTCTCAAAACTAACTTTTTTAGTGTTGTTTATAGATTAGCCAAATTAACGTATGTGTGTCGGTGTGTGTAAAATTCCAAGCACGTGCATTTACATCGCGATATCTCATTAGCTTACTAGCAGATTATACCGGTATTTTACGTTGCATACGTTTAAAATTAAAAACGGCTTGGCAAAAAAAGTAAAAAAATTTAGGCAAAATTAACACTCAAAGGTGTTCTGTAACCCTAAGGACTTTCAACTTCAAGCACTTCATAATAAACTCAAGGATTTTCAAGGATTTTCAAGTTTTGTATATACGAATCCTGCATGAAGAGTACGCTGCCTGAAACGAGCCGAATGTATCGATATAAATGTCGATATCGATATAAATTCAACATATATAGCTACACATTTGAACTAACTTACCTTTAGTTTAAATAATTCTCCAATAAACTTGATATTTCCCAACATCCGTCTTTTATTCGTCGCTATAGCCCCGTCCATTTCCTCCTTTTTAGCCTTTATTTCCTCTTCCTAGATGCGAAATGTGTCAAGGAAAATTTATCAAGAGAACTTGTCAAGGAAAAGTTGTCAAGAAAAATATGTCAAAAAAACTTGTCAAGGAAAACTTGTCAACAAAATCTTGTCAACAAAATATTTGCTCGTCTGTGGAAAGCACTATGCCTTTAAAACACTTCAACAAAAGTTACAAGAGTTCTTACCGGCAATCCTTCAAGTTGTTTAAGTTTCTCTGCAAACTTTTCTTCGTCCTGTTTTTCTTTTTCAAATTCCTTTTGACATCGATTCAATAACAATTTACGGAACGACACGTCTTTTCCTTCAGCATCAGCAACTTTTATCTGTACATAAAAATAAAATTATAATCAGCGCAATATCAGGTTTTTTATACTGTGGTAAGAAACATCCATAAATAAAATCAACCCGAATGGGTTGAATTTCTCTTTAAATACTAGTAATTTGTATTTAAGTACTTTGAGAAATTGATTATTTTATTGTTTGTAATTTTACAACAACTCAAAAGTAAAACATTAAACATTACATAGAATAGACATCGACACATGTTTGCATAAGCAACACTGAACACTGGTTCGCCTATTGCCTAGAAGAAAAAACATTGCAAGATTATAACATGTTTTAATTAAAAACAAGAATTGACTACAGTAACTGCAATTGCAGTGTGTGTACAGCTCTACCATTTCTGAACTGTTCTCACCAGAGGTCTAATAAGTGCTATTCCTTATCGGTCCATTATTTAATACTACGGGAGGAAATAGGTTTCTGTAGCATGTATATCCCTTCTAACTGTAGATCCAGTGATTGTAAAAACAGATTGGTTGAAATGTCCAATTTAAATTGGTTTTCTCAGACGCATTCATTTAACCAATTTTTATTGGTTAAAACAACAAAAAAAATTGGTTTAAACAACCAGTATTATCTTGGATTTGACCAAATAAAATTGGTCAAAGAGAGATGCGTCTGAGACAACCAATTTAAATTGGTCATTTCAACCAATCTGTTTTTACAGATATTGATACAAACGAAAGTAACATTATTTATACAGGATAGCCCTATCAGTTCTAAACTGTTCTCTCGAGCCCACGAGGTGCAGTAAGAACCGCCCGTAAATGGTCCAGTGTTTACTGCACGAGGAAAGCTGTACTAAACTAACATTTTCATTTGTGATGGATAGCTCTATATCAGTTTTGACTGTTCTCCCGAGATGTAAAGGGCAATACCTTCTCAAATATTCTGTCAATCACTCCCTCTAGACGTTCAGGTGTATCGATGTTAAGTGCCATGATTTGTTCTACCAAAGTCTTGAACTTTTGTGGAGTCAGTTTATTCAATATAGCCACGACATTACGGTATAATTCCTAGGTATTTGAAGTAATATATTGTCAATCAATGTGTCTAATTACAAGACACTGCAGACATTTCAAGACATTTCAATGACGGACAGAAAAATGTCACACAAACCATAAACATTTTACTCATATAACTGCAAGTATTTCCCTCTATAGAAATATGATTTTTATTTTGTTGAGCTTTTGAAAGACCTATAAAAGTCTGGTACCCAATATCACAACTCACAAGCATTATTTAGGAGCAAGCGGCAAGCATGCAATCACACCCTTATAACGTAATTGTCATATTAAATAATGATTATTAAATAAAACTTAAGCTAAAGTTAGCAATATAACAAGCAGTATATGATTCTGTACAATGCATGCCAATGTTGCGACAACATACGCATTTTATACAATCTATTTTGTTCTGTGTAGGATTCCTTACAGCTCTACTGATAAAATATTTTAAACAATGAGAATTGATAGTTATATAACTGTACATTAAACAACAACGTTAATATGGTTAATTGATTATCTTAGAAAAAGTATCTAATGTCAGTCAAATGGAACAACTCGGGACTCTTTATTCATTTCATCAAGTGACCCATGTTCTGAAAGATTCGCATAACTTAGAGCCTTAATTAATGGACCTTTCCCCTTATAACTAAAATTTCGATCTAGACAAAAATTTCATCACAGCTTGAAAGAGCATCACAAAATTAGTAATATTCCAAAGTTTTGTTGCAAAATCTTGTAAAATGCGGATAATATAGCCTTGCGAAGTTTGCCGTCATTTTGTCAGTCATTTTGTATTACAAACGGGAAATTGACATACGATTCGGGTGTTGGGGCTGCAATTTCCCGTTTGTAATGCAAAATGACTGAAAATTGCAAACTTCGCAAGGCTCTATTTTCCTCATTTTACAACATTTCGCAACGAAACTTTGTAATATTACTAATTTTGTAATGCTCTTTCAAGCTGTGCTATTTGTCTAGACTTGCCTAGATCAAAATTTTGGTTATAAGGGGAAAGGTTTATTAAACGGACACGGAAACCCCTTGGCATATATGTTGAAAATTTCGCCCCCCCCCAATATTTCGGGAAGTGTCCGCCACTGATATAACAAACGAAAAAACGTTCAAAACAGAACATAATAAATATAACAAAAAATTGAAAAAAACATACCGCAGACTTCTTCTCTGCATCCGACAATTCCTTTTCCTTCTCTTCTGGTCGTTGCCAACGATTTTCACTTTGCTTCAACTGTAGAAATAGACACAATCTCTGTCATCAAAATATATTTTCACAAAACTTTGATTACAGTGGTGTAACTTAACTAATTTTACCACTTGCCACCGGAGCAAGTTGAACATGAAAACTGGTTGCCCGGGATAAAACTCACGATAGCAATCATGTGTAATTTTGCTCTCACATATTAACAAAATTCGTCGCAAATGATTGCAGCAAGGAGTGTTTAATCACCACTGCAAAAATTTTGAAAAAGTGCAATTCGAGTTATTTCCCACAATAATTTTGTTTAAAGTAACCATTATTCTTGGGTTTCATATAACGTCTCAAAAGTGAGGAGGGGAGGGGGGGGGGTCAAGTCTAAAACAAAACACAGTTATCAGAGTGAGTCGATTGTTCATTTTATGTATTAGCCTTGTGTTTGGTGGCAAATACGTGGAATTTCATATCATTTTCTCACTCCGGTACAGCATAAGCATCAATACATTTGAGGTTGACTCCCCCCTCCCCCCCGTCAGATTCACTGCATAATGCCGTAGTGAAACCCAAGAATATATTGTAACCATGTATAATTTATAGTCCCCTTCGCCTTGGAATAAAATTCTATTGTTTATGATCACATCTTCATTGAGGTTGGCGTTGTATTTCCCACCTCACTAAAGGACTGTTCACATAAAGCCGGGCTGGCCAGGTTACCCGGGATTCGTTTAATATAGCTCTTATCACGGCTTTGGTAAGGACCGTTTACACTTGCAATTTTTGTTGCGATTTTCTTCTTCTGACGCATGTGAACGAGTGGACAAGTTATGAATGCTCAGATGAGGGTACATGTACTCCGAACATTCGCAACTCATCTACTCGTTCACATGCATCAAAAGGAGAAAATCGCACTAGAAATTGCAGCAAAAATTGCAAGTGTAAAGAGCCTATAAACACTCAAAATGACATTTCAAATTAGCTTAGTTTGATTTCAGTAACATGCAGTGTACAGGGTGTATAAAAAAAA
This sequence comes from Paramuricea clavata, assembly GCA_902702795.2. NCBI lineage: Eukaryota > Metazoa > Cnidaria > Anthozoa > Malacalcyonacea > Plexauridae > Paramuricea > Paramuricea clavata. The sequence continues at coordinate 25,314 of CACRXK020004841.1, read as the reverse complement.
GCAACCTCGGAATTTCCCAAGAAATCGACATTGTTTTAAGGACAAAAGATTTTAGGTGCCTGGGAATTCAAAATAGCACAACTGTCAAACTTACTGCGCACGCTAGTGCGTAAAGCAAAATTTATGCATTTATTTAATGACACTTAATGAGTTTTTATTTTACAAGTACAGTACAACAACAGTAATATGATCTATTAGCAATTCGATTTCAATTCCCAGGGGCCTAAAATCTTTTATGCTTAAGAATTGCAAAGTGGATTTCTTAGGAAATTCCGAGGTTGTGTTTTTTTTTATACACCCTCTAAAGTTCATTCCAACGATATTTTATGGTCAGGAAAAAAAATCGTCACACGATTCATTCCGGCTATTCGGGCTGGCCCGGCTAGTGTGAACAGCCCCTAATTTATTCAATAGCATACCACAACTGGATGTGCGGGAGCAGCTGAGATAATCTTGCGAGGTGGGGGTTTTCCACGGCTATCACGTCGACCACCGCCTCCCTAATTAACAAATGAAACGTTTGTGAAAAAACTTTCAATTACTTTTAACATACCATTCTAAGGAAAAGATAACGTTGTTATTGCGTTTAACATTGAGAACATTAAAAACTCACCTGGCTTTTTTGCCGTGCAAACGAAGGCAAGAAATCTGATCCGCCTCTGCAATGCCAATGGAAAGAATGTAGTTTAATATTAAGATTAACATTTCTATAGCACCCAGAGAAAACAGACGACTTTCAGCGGACTCTTTTCACACAAGTCCGTAGCGAGAATCGAACCAACAATCTCAGGGGGTGACAGGCACTTTCTCTGACGAGTTAAGGGTTACGCATGATATAAAGTAAGGGTTACGCATGATATAATGTAAGGGTTACGCATGATATATAAGCAAATCCACTATAAGCCATTTTGTTTTGACTTCTAAACTTTTGCGGACTTTTTAACAAATTGCCGATCGCGCTAGGAGCTTGGGGTCTACAGAGTGCAATAATCTTTTTCGGACCAAACTAAGAAAATCATTGCACGCTGACTAAAGGGGAAAACTATTCATTTCCACACTCAGTTGATGCAGTGACGTCACGCAGAAGATTCATCGGATTGGGGTAAGGGTTAGACTAAAAAGCTCAGTGTGACGTCACTACATCAACTGAGTGCAGAACATTGACATATCTGGACTGCTTGCTCGGCCACACAAAGCGTGGTCACAAGATGGCGGAAATATGAGAATGATTGTTCATGGAGTCGACCACCAATCAGTATTCAGAACTGTCTGTTGGCGTTTTATGCGATCTTTTTGTAGTTTTGCCTGTGGTTTTGCGGGTATTTTCGAGAAAAATGTTCAAAAAAGTACTCTTAATGTTAAGTTTGCGAGTAATATACTTGAAACAAATGCGCTAAAGAGGCTACAGTTTGTTTTTAATTTGTTTTCGTTTAAAACTGCTTGTGGTATTCAAAGTGTGTACTTTTCGGAATTTGTTTTTGTACTTATCGCCCTACACACAAAGTATTGCACATTAAAGTGATTTAAAATAAATATTTATGTAATTAATATGTACAGATTTAATACTTTTACAAAAACGAATAACAATGCAAAGGCTTTTTTAGAGGCTACTTACAATGTTTTGCTATTTTTTGCAGTCCTGTTGTCCCTAGTTTTTTCAAATATAAATAAATGTTAAAAACAACTTTATAGGCGAACGAAGGATGAAAAGTATATCACATATTGTTTTTCGTTGGTTTTTGGCCAAATATATTTTGTTTTCACCGAAATCTGCAAACAGTTTTGGCAAAAAGTCTAAGTTTTGCACGGAAAATATTTTGCTTTGCGCCAGCAGTGCTGTTTTACATAAGTCAGCGTTGTTTCCCATTAGTAGTTACTCTCGTATTCGTCAGCTTCAATAGACCTTTCCCCTTTTAAGTGAAATTTTGATCTAGACAAGTCTGGACAAAAATTTCATCACAGTTTGAAAGAGCATCACAAAATTAGTAACTCCGAAGTTTCGTTGCGAAATGTTGTAAAATGCGGATAATATAGCCTTGCAAAGTTTGCCGTTTTTCAGTCATTTGGTATTACAAACGGGAAATTGATAATCAGTTTGATCATCTGATTATCAATTTCCCATTTGTAATACAAAATGACTGAAAAACGACAAACTTCGCAAGGCTATATTATCCGCATTTTACAACATTTCGCAACGAAACTTTGGAATATTACTAATTTTGTGATGCTCTTTCAAGCTGTGATTTGTGAAATTTTTGTCCAGACTTGTCTAGATCAAAATTTCACTTAAAAGGGGAAATGTCTACTTGCCACGTAAGCCTTCAAGTCAAAAATATTGCAGCAAGCAGTCCGGATGCGTGTCAATGATGCAGAATAAGTATATTGAGAATTATTCGGGAATTGTTGCCCACCAACGAGAATAAAGTTTGATTCTATAAATAATTTAGTATTTTTGCACAAGTGAATATAACAACTCCTACAAGTTTATTGGTCGAATTTGACGTATTAACCTGTTATATTCACCTACAGGTGAATATAACAAAACCGAAATTTGCAAAATGGCGGCTAGCCGTTTTGTAGAAGTTACTGATAAAGAAATAAGCTAAATTAAAATAAATACAGTCCCAAAAAAACACAAAAGACTTGGGTAAAAATACTAAACCAATTATTCGCCTCATGCTCGGTGATTGTTGGTGCATATTCACCTTGTTCTCGTTTGGTTGGGGCATGAGAAACAAGAAAACTATCATGCAAACTCTCGCTTGCCAACTCGACCGGGGCTTAACAATAGGGAATTCTAACTATAGACTAAATTTTGATCTAGCAAGAACAACAAAATCCGAAGTAAAATTGAAAAGTTTGGCCGCGAAAAATTTGTAAAATGCGGAAAATATAGCCCTGCGAAATTTGCAAATTCTGTATTAATTTTTATTATATAGTAGAGAGTGAGATACTGAAAAATACACGGCGACATATTTTCCATATCTTCACTAGTGAGGATATCGATCACGTGACTTTTTCCAATTTGCTTTTGAGCGTGAAATTTCACAATTTTTTGCTTGGGACTAAATAATAAACAGAACATTACACGGTGGCTTGAAGATACGACTTTTATCTTCTCGTGTTAAAAACAATATTTTACTCACTCGCTGCGCTCGTCTTCACCACTATTCAGTATTGTTTTCACCACTCGAAGATAAAAGTCATATCTTCGCGCCGCCGTGTAATATCCTCTATGTATTACGCGCGGGAAAATGCACCACATTTGGCACGAAAGTGGTGCATTTTCCCGTGCGTAATACAAATTAATACAAAATTTCGTAGGGCTTTACTAATTTTAACATGCTCTTTCTAGCAGTGGATCTTGTTCTTCTTGCCCAGATCAAAATTTAGTCTATAGTTGGTATAAGGGGCCATTCACAAAGGATGTCCGAGCCAAGGGGGGGAGGGGGGTTTGGAAAATCAGGACAAACTCGGACATAGGGGAGAGGGGGGGGGGGGTTAGCAATCCGGATGTCCGAAATTTAAAAAAATTCAAAAACAAATTTCTTTTTCCCTCTATTTTGAGCAGTCCTTCCCATTGTGAAATTGGCATTTTGACTGTGCGGTTAACACTAGATTTTGTTTTAATTAGTAATTTATATGTTTTTGTGTTCACATTTACAGTTATAAAAAAGTTCTAAAAGTAAAAGTTTTTTACTCTTGATATATACAAGATTGCATGAGTTTTTGCGAGGCACGGCGGATGTCCGGGGGGAGGGGGTCACTAATTCGGACAATGCCGGACAAGGGGGAAGGGGGGGGGGGTCTGAAAATCCATCATTTGGCCGGACATCCTTTGTGAATGGCCCCTAAGCAATTACCTTTGTGAACCGCCTGTTTTGCCTGGCGGAGCCGGAGCATCCAGAACAACTTCAATATCGGGTAAACCTTCTGGTTTCTCGGTACACACTTTATGGAATTGAAACTTCAGCAAGAAATCACGTTCGTATTTTCGTTTCGTTTGTTCGACAGGTGCTGCCGCTTCTGGAAAATATAGAAACACAGGGTGTTAGCCAGAAAAAAGGGTTTTGTCCGTTACACGTAAATTGGGAAAGTTTTTTTGACCGATCAAAGTCCTTGTGTTGGAATAAATAGTGTTTTTTCCAACGTGTTTCTCCTTAGATGCAAATAACGGTAGCTTGGTTTTGTACATTCCATTTCCGGTGAATGAACACTGAAAAATGCACCCGATGGCACTTCGTTTTGTATATTTCATTTCCGGTGAATGAAGACGGATGCACACCGATTACACTTTGTTTTGTACATTTCATTTCAGTGAATACACACCCAATATGAATGAAACGCATACATTTTGAGAAAATAGTTTATGGGAAAAAGTAAATAAAACGTTCTTTGTTATTATAATATAAAATCAAACGCAATGCACTTTCTCATAAGAAAAAATGAAAATCTTCCAGTAGACCCAGTTGGGACAGCCCCTTAGCTACTTCAATTGGGAAGAGTCCGTCAAACGGACAGTATATGGGCTAGCTAACACCCTGAAACAGTACACATTATCAACTGCGCAATGACTACTGGGTCTTTGAACAACTTTTTGGATATATAGAGGATATTACACGGCGGCGCGAAGATATGACTTTTATCTTCGAGTGGTGAAAACAATATTTTACGAGTGAGTAAAAAATTGTTTTGCGAGTGAGTAAAATATTATTTTTAACACGACAAGATAAAAGTCAGATCTTCAAGCCACCATGTAATGTTCTGTTTATTATATAGTCCCAAGCAAAAAATTGTGAAATTTCACGCTCAAAAGCAAATTGGAAAAATTCACGTGATCAATATCTTCACTAGTGAAGATATCGATCTCACTGTGTATTTTTCAGTATCTCACTTGCTACTATATAATAAATAAATCACTCGTATTTAGCTACACTTTTATTCCAACTCAACTGGGCGCTTAGTTATACAACTTCAAATTTCTCGATCGAATTTAGGTTATACAAGATAGATTTGTACATAACAATAATTCGTAACAATAATTCTCAAGTTATAATACCTGTGTCATTTTCTTTCTCCACTTTAATCTCATCACCAATCTTCTCTCCCTTGTCTTCCCAACTTAAATCTTCTTCTAGTGGTTTCTCACTTTCCTCTGGAGCGATCTCAACTGGCTTGACTTTTTCCTCGACAACAGGCTGAAAATTATAACCCATTGCATTTGAATCATGTAGCTGAGATTGACTGGAAGCATTAAAATGTGCAAGTATTCCGTTGTTATTTGTATTTTTGTTTCACTTATGGCCACAATAGTTCATTAACTAATTTTTGTACTACCATAAGGTACACTTAGAGCCTGTTTATATGGAGGGGAGTTACTCGGCAACGGCCAGTTCCCGGCTATTATAGAAACTTATAGTAATCCCGGGTGACTGTTTACATGATGCAGCTGACGTAGCTCGCCTTGGCGAGTTCCCGGCAGAAAGAGGCGGGATATCGCCTACACACGTAAAAACGCACAAGTTGTTTCAAGTCTTACAAATCTGTTCACAAGCTGTCAAAAGTTGTCTTCGCACTGCTTGTTCCCAGTTGTTGTAACAAGTTTGGAACAAGCTGTTAACAACTTGGAACAAGCTTGATGGCATTATCAGACTTGTCACAAGGTTGTTCTAACAAGCCTGATACAGTCGTCATGATATAACAAGAATGTTACAAGGTTGACGACACAAAGTTGTAACAATACTGCTATATCATGACTGTATAAAAAACGCACAAGTTGTTACAGGTCTGCAAACAAGTTGTTTCAAATCTGTTCACAAGCTGTCAACAAGTTGTGTTCGCACTCCTTGTTCCCAGTTGTTTTTTTCGAGTTTGGAACAAGCTGTTGACAACTTGTAACAAGCTTGATGGCATTATCAGACTTGTCACAAGGGTGTTCTAACAAGTCTGATACAGTCATGATAAACAAGAATGTTACAAGGTTGACGACACAAAGTTGTAACAATACTGCTATATCATGAATGTATCGGACTTGTTGGAACAACCTTGTAACAAGTCTGATAATATCAACAAGGTTGTTACAAATTGTTAACAGCTTGTTCCAAACTTGTTGACAACTTGTGACAAGCAGTGCGAAGACAACTTGTTGACGGCTTGTTGAGAAACTTGTTACAATATGTGCGGTTTTTGCGTGTGTAACTCGATTCCATATAAACAGAGCGCTTGTTTGTCCCGCCTGGGCGAGTAACTCGCCTTGCCGGGTAACTCGCCTCCATATAAACAGGTCCTTAGAAATGTACATTTACATTACGTTCACACTACACCAGAGCGAAATAACGCCGGCAGAATTTACGTGTGTTCACACCACGCCATTACAGTTTGTTTACAAATTAAATTAGCACTCATGTAAACCAAAAACATCTCAAATAGACAAATAAATTGAAACGAAAAGCATTCGAATTTATTTCTTTGAAACCCGGGATGCTTGGTTTGCAAGCGGTAAAAAAAGTAACGGCGTTTGTGTTCACACGAAGCCGCCAAACGCTCCGTTTTGGGTCATCATCTACCTATATAGTATCCAGCCTCGTGGTTGGTTGATTATAACAATGACAGACAATAAAACTATAGAAATAGTCTTTCTAAAGAACGACGAGTCACGAACAATGATCATTTTTGTTTCTGAAAGCCAATCACAAAACATGAGCATTTAGGTAAGTCTTTACCCCCCGTTTTCATCTCGCTCCGTCTAGAAACCGTGCCCAAATTGTTATGGCAAAAATGACGTTTTCAAACAATCTCGCTCTGGTGTTGCGTGAACGCGGCGGCTTATTTAAAGCCACTGTACACTTTGAATCAACCAGTGGATCTACAGTATCATGCACTTAATACAACAATCAATGACTCATTTGCAATAATCAACTGACGAACGTAGAAATCACTTATCAATGACCAAACAAAAAATCCTTCTCACTGTCAAGTGTCAAACAATAAACCATCGACTGATAAACACTCATTCAATGAACTGCCCAATGGATTGATCAACTAACCAACGAACGATGTAAACAAAGATTAATTAATCAAAAAAGCCATCAAGTGATCAAACACACAATCAAACACTCAATCGTAAATCAAACAATAAATTAACAACACAATCAATCAAGCAATCAATCAGTCCATCAATCAACTAACTACCCAATCAATGAATAATTGTTCAAACAATCACAATTTATCAACCAAACAGTCAATTCACTAAACCAGCTTAACCAATCAACTAATCAAAAATACCAACAATCAATCAACTAGGCAATCAATCAATTAACCAACCAATTAATCAATTAAGCCAACAAATTGTCAGTTACAATCCTAATAAACCTAATTAACAATCGATAAATTAATTAATGAAACTACGCAACAATTAGCTAATTAATAAACTATCCACTATTTAATTGACTAATTAATCAACCAATTAATTATTTAATCAATTAAACAACATGCAGTTACTAAATAACATTAACCAGCAATTCAATAGACCTTATGCATAATGACGTCACAAGGCTTGATGCCCGCGAGGAATGCTGGTCTTAATAGTCATCGCCCGGGAAAATTTCGATAGTGGCCATTTTGAATTGTTTAATTTTCCCGGGCAATGACTACTAAGACCAGCAAACCTCGCGGGCATCAAGCCTTGTGACGTCATTATGCATAAGGTCTAGTCACCAAATCATAAACAATTACCATGCAGGTATATTTAAGAAAATTTTTCTATCAATACACCAATTTGTCAATGGTATATTCATAGAAATAAATAAATAATCATGTTTATTTACCTCTTGTGGTGGTGGTTTATCTGTATAAGCATCCATTAAGTCTCCCCCAGTCTCTTTTTTATTTATATCCTTGATTCTTTGTTTTGATGATTTCTTTTTGGGAGGTTCTGCAAAAAATAACCTGGAATATTACTATGTGCAAAGGATTCTTCTGTATATTATTGTTTTTGGTACAATATATTCAATAGAAATTGTTTGAATTTCAAACCTGCTGTTTTCTGTGGCGGTTGTTGTGGCTGCTTTTCTTGGGGCTTTGGATTGTCTTGTTTTTGTTCTGGTTTATCCACTTGCTGTTGTTTATCTACTTGCTGTTGTCGTTTGTCTGCTTGCGGTTGTTGTTTATCCACTTGCTGTTGTTGTTTATCTACTTGCTGTTGTTGTTTATCTGCTTGCTGTTGCTGTTTGTCCGCTTGTTGTTGTTTGTCCGCTTGATGTTGCTGTTTGTCCGCTTGATGTTGCTGTTTGTCCGCTTGCTGTTGTTGTTTGTCCGCTTGCTGTTGTTGTTTGTCCGCTTGCTGTTGTTGTTTGTCCGCTTGCGGCTGTTGTTTGTCCACTTGCTGTTGTTGTTTGTCCGCTTGCGGCTGTAGTTGGTCCACTTGCTGTTGTTGTTTATCTACTTGCGGTTGTTGTTTATCTGCTTGCGGTTGTTGTTTGTCCGCTTGCGGTTGTTGTTTGTCCGCTTGCGGCTGTTGTTTGTCTTCTTGCGGCTGTTCTTTATCCACTTGCTGTTGTTGTTTGTCCGCCTGCTGTTGTTTATCCGCTTGCTGCTGTTGTTTGTCCACTTGCTGTTGTTTGTCCGCTTGCTGTTGTCCGTCCGCTTGCGGTTGTTTATCTGGTTGCTTTTGCTGAATTACTTCAGCATTCTGCTTTTCGCCCTGCTCTTGTTTGGGCACCTCTGGTTGTACTGAGATTTCTTTATGGCTTTCCTCTGGTTTCACTTGTTGGTCCTGGCTTTGAATTTTATCTTCTTGTTTAGACTCACTTTCCTTACTTACGACCTCTTTGCTATCACTTATGGCTTCAACCTTCTTTCCAGTTTCATCAGAACTAATATCAGCATGCGCAGCCTCGCTATCCAGAGACTTAGTACCCTCAACACCATTTTGGGCATTATCCAAGCCACTATCCTTATTGTCACTCTTTATCTGTTCCACTGGACCAGGGCTGACCATATTTTCATTGCTTGTTTTCCCTTCAGCCGCATTATCATTATTTTCTAGTACTTTATCTGAAACTTCTGTGGCCTTTTCCTTTATTTCGCTTGCCCCATTTTTTATCGTCGCTTCTCTATCGGGCCGTAAAAGCAAAACTTTCGGCTCGTTCTGAACTTCTATGGTTTTTTTCAATTTCTCCGTCATCTCTTGCAACGTTGGTGAGCCCTGATTTAAGTGTGTATTATCGGTAGTATTCTTTGGGCTCTCTGTCCTGTTAACAACTGCTGAACTGTTTACTTTGTGCAGAGCTTCCATAGTGTTTGGAGGCACATCTTTGGCATGGATTTCGTCGGTAGCTAATGATCCATTTCCTGGTTTATTTATCTCTGGTTTTATTTCGTGGTCTCTTCTTGCTTGAAGTTCCTTATCCTTGTCTGTTTCGTCCGCTTTCTTCTCGTTATCCTGTTTGCCTTTCTCTCCCCCAACACGGGCTGCAACCTGAGCAGCAAACTGTGCCTGGATGGTAGAGGACTCTGTCTGAGCAATTGAATTTGTCAAAGGAGGGGTGCTTCCAGTACGACCGTTCGCTGCATTAGTGTGGGAAAGAATTTGTTCTGTGACATCTTTATTGTCTTTTGGGTCTCGAATTACAATTTTACTAGTTCGTTTTGGTTTAGGTTTGGTTAGATTATTCGTTTGAATTGTGGGGTTAGAAGGCTGCGGTAGCTGTTGCTGTTGTATTGGTTGGTTAGGCTGCACGGCGTAGTACATAGGGGACATTCCTTGGTTATAATATTGATGTTGCTGTGGGTGATATTGTGGTTGAAATGGTGCAGTGGTCGGTTGCATTTGGTACGCTGGCTGGACATTAGGAATGAATGTAGGTCTCATCACTGGTTGGCCATAAGGATCCTAAAGCAAAACACAAACCTTAAATTTATGAAGCTTAGGAGAAAAAAGAGCAAGACATACATACAGGTTTACCAACTTTTTCCAAAACCACTTTAATACACTATTTCGCCTGGGAGCCTCGCTCTCATGAATCGTCAGCCAATCACCTTGCATAATTTACTGATGAGAGCGAGGCTCCAGGACCAAAAAATATGTGCATGCGTGACGTAATTATCGAAAGGGTGTATTAAAGATGACTTGCGCACAAAAATATTCATAGATGCAAACTTGCAGTCTATGAGTGAAGTTTAAAACCACTTTACAACAGCCCTGTCGCGCTTGAAAATTTACTTTTCATAGTACTGTTTTGATAGAAATACCAGAAGATCAAACTATACCCATACTAAAATAAAGTTGTTAAAGATTTTGCAGAATTTTCAGTTTAGTACGTGAACATTTTAGAACGGTGTAGATTTTTATATACACTGTATATACTGTAACTAAGCAAGCTAAGGCTAATTTGGCTAGTTGTAAGTTGTGAGCAAGTTGTGATCACTGATATAAATTGTCCTATTCTCCACCGGGCTGACTGGCCCCCTGTTGAATACTTATCATTTATAGACTCGGACCGAGGAAGATTCGGCAGAATATTACCCGAAGTGATAATATTTCCCGGCTTTGCCCCGAGGAAAATATCATCACTGAAGGTAAAATTTCAACGAGTACTCCGAGCAGAGGGTCTATAAATGATATATTATACCAAAGGTTAAAGAAACCACTATAAAGTTCAGAAGAAACTTTAAAACTTGCTGAATAGTAACTTTTAATTTCTTATGTATACCCGAGTTTTTGACGTTCTCTCTTTAAAATATTTGAATTTGAGGTATAATACTGATTGAGACTTACCTGCCCCACAACTTGATACTGCATATTCTGCTGTTGAATATATCCTTGCATTGGCGAATGTCCTTGAGGTGATGATGAGTATATTGCCCTGGTTGGCCGCATTGAACGTGGTTGCATTGCCATTGGATGACCTGCTAGGTAAGCACCTTGACGTTGCCCTTGCATCATGACGGCCTATTTTCATGAATATACATATAACCAACTAGAAGTATTACCTAAATCAGAAAGCTTTACCTCATGGACTGGACTATTCCAGGGCAAAAGGCAGAAGCTCTCACTCTGCCCAGGGATGGGCAGAAGCTCTTACTCTCCCCAGGGATGGGCAGAAGCCCTCGCTCTCCGACTCAGCTAGGAACGGCGGAGAAGAGGCTATCCCCTTTTTATCATAGGGAAATATTTGGAATGTTTTAAAATCATTAAAAATTCATTACATGTTTGCCATGTGTGCCAAAATTGCAAATCAAAATACTTACTTCAGGAAAGATGTACATTACTTTTCTCACAGGTCGGGTTTTACCACAAAATCAGTGAGTTTTGAAAAATTTTTCTTACATTTCCAAAAATTATTGTCCACGGGTGGGGAAATCAAAATTCATGAACTTGTTGAACCCCCTTGCACTGAAAGAGCTTGCAAAATGTTTCTAAATATCATGTCACTGCAACCAGCTAGATTCGTTTTTTTATAAATACTGATTATTCAATATTGAAATGTTCGATATATCAGAATATCAATATTTTTCGATATTATTGATATCACGTTTACATTTGTATATTTAATCGTCATATCAAGCTTTCCAAAATTGCTGTGATTTCTGCAATTGTGTGACTTGTGCAATTCTTCAAAAGTTTGAAAACTATACGGTTCACTTGTAATGAAAATAAAAACTATATGGCAATTCATCATCGTTATGTTTACAAAATATATGCTGTGGTCTTTTCATTTTCATGTGGAGGGCTTCAAATTTTAATTTCAGCACCACCCAATGAAATACTAACAACTTGAAATCTAGTATCTACCCTGAAAATCTGGTATTGCTGATTCACTCAACCCATCGAGTCGCATTACGCCCTACTTTATTAATTTACTCTGTCTAACGGCAGAAGATTTTACTCGCAGGCACTTAATGGGTTAATTGAAATTAAACTTTTCAAGGGTTTTAATACCACAGGTTAATACACACTCTGTATTTATTACAGCCAAATTAAATCTGGTTTCCAGTAACTCGTAAATATTGCAATGTAGCATCGCAAGAGTCATAGAAATAGGCTGGTTGCCATTTCCTGCGATTGAAATTGCTCTGAATCCTGCGTTTGTGTGAATTGTGCAATTCTTGAAATTCAATGGAAACCAGTCTTAATTTAATTAAAAGAGTTGCTAGAAAATAGAGTCATGCCAAATCTACTTTATTCCTTTACTAGTTGAGGCAATGTTACTATAGGTACCCTGATGTGCCCTATTTTATCACTTTATCCTGTCGAGGTGCAGGGGATAGAGCATTTTACAGATTGGCAGGATATTACCAGATATGCTGTCCCTTGCGGAGTGTTGAAATATCTTCCTACCAGATTACTGGTTATAACTGGAATACTGGTTATATACAAGGTTCAGGCCTAATAATGCAAGACTAATAATGGTCATTTCAATGGACATAAAGTGATGTTTGTAATGTACTGATTTGAAATGATAGGAAAGAACTTCACAGTCCAACATTGATAAACATGCCTGTTTGCTCATAAAGTTCCAATTTCACATCCACTTTCTCACACTTGCAAGCAAGCATAAAAAAGCTTGAAAATACTGCCACCTAATCTCTACAATCATTTCAAGTAAAACTATGACAGATACCCATACTTTTTAAAACATATTACCAAGGTTCGTACACCTTCATAATTTAAAAAATCCAGGGTTTTCCAGGACTTTTTTCATCCTTTTCCTAGGGGTTTTCAAGGGGCATTTGAAATATAAATGTAAATGTTTAACCAATACGAAATTTCACAATGGGCAGTACTTCATCTTACACAGATTTTTTTTTGGTTTGTACCAGTTTGGTTTGTATTACATCATTTCTAACCTAAAAATACCCTGCTGGCAGTGGTTTCTGAGCTGAGGAGAGACCACTGCAAGCAAACAAACGATCGTTTCATGTAGCCGCCATCCAGATTCACAGACGAATACATTAAATGAGAAACCGGTGAAACAAGTTTGACAAGTTTTTGGTGTAGTGTGTATGGGTAAATGCTTGCCACTGCTGGTAAAATGCAAGCCAGATGTACAAAAACAACATCACGCTCTAAATATAGTAACACGCTATAAATATACTACCTTAATTGTACAAAATATTAAATAAAATGTGAGAAATTATACATTAAAATGACTTGAAAACCACCTAGCATTCAACAGAATAACTATAAATTCCACACTGCAACAAAAATAACCTTTTACAGAAATAGTTGCGCCGTCAAGACAATTTTGACCAGTTAAAACGTGAAGCATTTGAGGTCGCAACAATCGCAAATTGCAATAATTGTCAAAATGAACAGTAATTGGAAACATTATTATATTATTTGGAAACTATGGAAATTAGAATTTACCAAAAACGTTAAAACAACTCCAATGTTTAAATTAAGTAACAGAAATAAAGTTTGTAGACCAAATAAAAAAATTGTTATAGATCGGACAAATACAAAAATTGAAAAAGATATAACAGAAATTCGAATGCATAATTTGTTGGATGAGGCACCAATTGTAAAATATTTTAGTACAGGCAATAACGATAAACTGTGAACTGCATGTAGAATAAAATGTCGTTTGATTAAAACTGACAGACATTCCATGCTTGTCTACAGTTAACAAACTACAGGAAATGAAGTTAAATTAGCGACGTTGCATCACACAATCTTCGTGCATGCTCGATAGAAGGTCGTTCGTTTGCTTGCAGTGGTTTCTCCTCACCTCAGAAACCACTGCCAGCAGGGTAACCTAAAAAGCCTGAACCATGAATAAATTATATCTAGTATTTTATACATCCAACCGGATACCAGGTAATGAGATTATCTCAAGAACCGGCCCGGATCTCTGGCTGGATATGTTATCAGGTGCATTCCTTGTAGTGCATATCGGTTTCTCGCCAAACAACAAGAAGCAACTGTTTAAATTAATCATTTTGTAATATCATAGTTGGGCAACCAAAACATTGCTACATGGTTGGTTGGACAAAAATACAACATACTCATAACAATGAATCATCATACGCTGACATGAAAATATACAATAATAATAAGTTCTATTGTATATTCATCAAGTTTTGTAACATTGTATTCTATTGACTATGTTAAAACTAAGTGCCATCTGTATGTTTTCAAAACATCTGAGGTTTACCCCACCCACAGATAATAACATACTCTAGTTCCCAGCAGGGTAGTGAGGCAATGATATTGCACTTTATAAAAGACAATGATCACAACACAAACTTTTTTTATAAAATATCTCAGATTATACATAATTTGACCTTTAAATCAACTAATTCAATAAAATAAGTATCTTAAATCGTTGATCTAACCTGTACTGGATGATATCCCTGTTGACTTCGTAGCTGCGTTTCGCCTGAAAGCGACAAAATTTACATCAAATTCAATTCATTCAAAGTATATAAACACTCATCGTGCCAACTGGACTAAAATTTCAAGCCTGCACTCAACAGAGAGATAAAACTTACTTGGTATATGAGTATTTCTTGTATTTCTATAAAGATTTAGTTAAGTTTCACAATCGATCACTATATTTGTATACAAAATCACATGTACCTATGAACACATTTAAGTAATAAAGTAGTGTGTATTTTCAGGACACAATACATGCCAGAATATACTGCCGATCGCCGTTATAGAAAGACATAACACTCGTATATAATCCATATTTAAAAGGATACGGTATATAGTTTCGTCCTGCCCCTGGTCTATGTGATTTCCCTTGCATTTCTTCCCCAAGAAAATACACGAACCCTTTACCGATGCCGGCAAAAATGGCTTGATTTCAAACGTCGGTTTATTGTACTAAAATCCCTTTTCTTTGGCGGTCGGCAAATTGAACGTAAACGTTGGTTATTCCATTATGGTTTTGTGTGGTTTTTGAACGTCGATGGTGTAAAAAACGCGAAGATTTTGAAGGATTCCATAGTGAAATTAACAAATTCTCTACGGCAATCGAAGCCGTAAACCGACGTGAGTTAAATGAAATGACGTCACATTCTAAGAACGTGCACGAGTCACGCAGGCTCTTGTTTGTTAGACATCAGCTGCGTGTATTGAGATCAGAGCGCACTCAAATCCAGATTTCGAAACTGAATTAGCATTTCTCGCGAAGGCCAAAATCCGGCCGAAAATAGCTAGAGACTAGAGTTCAAATTGTTTACGACTTTGAGATTTGTGGTTCGTCATCGATGTATACGCTTTGTACATGCTTTATATAAAAGATATTTTAGTGATAATTATTGCCAAATTTAAGCACATGCAATTTTCCGAGCTAGAGGTCCTGTCAAAACAATGTCTCAAGACCTTTAAAAACCTGAAAACCTCTGGCACCCAGGGTAGTTTTCATTCAACTTTTCATTCGAAATTCCTTCCACTTAAAAACGAATGAAAACTTGAAAGTCAAATGAAAACTTCAATGCCGAATGAATTGTATAATGGCGGCAAAATTATGAGTTTGCTTTGTTTAAAGCCGGTTTTCCACTAGGCGGAATTTTGCGCGCGGAACGGAATTTTTCTGTCTTGTGATTTAGCCGGTTTTCCACTAGGCGGAGTTTTGCCCGCGGAGCGGAATCTTTCTTTGTCTTTTCTAATTAGTTCCACCCGAAAAATCACAAGACAAAGAAAAATTCCGCTCCGCGCGCAAAATTTCGCCTAATGGGAAACCGGCTTCAAGGGGCCTTACAGTCATTTTTTAGTCGAAAAGCCACCTTAAGTGGGGGACTCCACGGAGATTCGTTTGCTGTATTTTACATGCAGTATCCACGCATGCATGCCGGGGTGCGCATGTCAAGTAGTGACAATAACAAAAAATGTAAACAATACTTAAGGTGGCTTTTCGACTAAAAAATTACTGTAGGGCCCCTTTAAATTTGAAGGCTGTGGAACCCAGGGTAACTGGGTAAATGAAAACTTGAATGTCAACTAAACAGTTGAATGAAAAGTTATTCCAAATGAATGAAAATTTGAATGATATTAAAATTTGAATCAGTATAAATTAAAATGAAAACTGCCAAATAACTGACATAAATTAATGAAAAGTTGAACTCACAAAGTTGAATATCAAATGCGAATGACTAAAATATTAAGTGAACAAAGACTGTGAAACGCGTTCGCAGTTTTACCGTAATATATACTTATAAAAATATTAAAACTTTATAGTTATACATTGTAAAATGACGTGAAAACACTAATATAATTCATTTGTTCTTGTTGAAACGATGCAGTAATGATTTTAGCGATGATTTTGGTTAGATCTGATGGCAAGGAATATTAAATATTTAAAGAAAAATATTCCTCTCCACCCCCAATTTTCATGTTTATCCTGTTGCACCCTCCACGCCTTGTCATCCTCCCCCCACTTAGCTAAAGAGCCACTCCCCCCTTGTTATCGTTTCAGTTCAAAACCACTGATTATCCAATACATATATAATCTGAGTGCAAATCCCACCGTGGTCAAGTAATGTTCTGGACGTCATTCGTATCCATTCCTTCAATTTATAAAAATGGACATTTCCATCTCACAGTTATTATTGGTCACATTTATTTCCCCCCGCGATTTTTTGTTCTTATCCCTTGAAATTTTTCTTTTTAATGGAGGAACGATGGGAGCACTCTTGCCACCGCTTGCTCTCTCGTCCTGCTCGCCACCCGCTTCTTCGTTCGCGCGACGAGTCGCTCTCTGGAAGGTTGGGTCCAAGGTTTCAGCGATGTTGTTAAAGTGGCCTGTGTCACATGACTCCAACATTTGTGGCGTCAGAGCGTGAGTTTTCGCGCCACTTTTCGCATGCCATAGTTCTTCGTAGTCTTGTTCAGGACTCGTGCTTCGAACTTGACTCGGTCGCTCGCCCCGTTCCGGCTCTCTCTCTCTTCTGGTATCTACTCTGTGGTCGTTGCCGACCGGGGGGACGTCCTCTCGTCTAAAGTCATCGACAGCTTCGTGATATGTTGGAAGGTTACGTCTTGGTCCAGATGTGAGCTAATGAAAAATGAAATGTCTAATGTTAAAGACCATTATGTAAACAAATCCTTTGTTTACATTTTGAACTGCTATATCTGTAGAATAAGATATACTGAATATCTAACACTTTTCTGGTTCGCAATTGTATTTGAATATAAACTAGAGTACGTTTCAATTCAAAAAGGTTCGAAAGGGGCAAAATTTGGGCAGTGTTTGTATCTGTGAGTCCCCCTTTGTTATGAGCAGAACTGATGCGCAAAACTCGACTTGACATGGTCTTTAATATAACTTTTAATTAATAATTATTCATTATGGTGATTTATTGAAGATAATGCTATATATGCTATATTTAATTTAATTTATTAACTTTGCCAGATTCAAACAACGTTAACACAAAAACTGGCAGGCCGCAATCGCAATAGCTTGCGCCAACTACTGCGATCCTAAATGTTAGACAAATACACTATATACGTACATAAAAAATCAATTACTAACGAATTATCAGATTCAATTTTTCACATTGCGACCCGCAGAACCACTTCCATTTTCGGAAGCTGACTTAGTCAGATGACATATGACGATGCTTGATTGATTGATTGATTGATAATAGTATTTATTCAGGAAAACCAACATCACAAGTTGTGTTTTTCAGAAGGTCCCTGAGAAAACTATACAAATACAAAAGATTATACAATAATAATATGCATGCAGGTTATATGCGATGTATATATATAAACAAGAAACGTTTTAAAATATAGAACTAAGATAATTATATATTACAAAGAAGAGCTATTTGCAAAATGCGTTCGATTATACTATGGAGATTTAAGAAGTGCAGTATGAAAACTAGCTAGATGGTTAATTGACATAATGTTTTTGTTCAAATCATTATACTCCTTACAAGCTTGGTATAGAAGTTTCTGCTTTCCCCAATTGGTACTAGGTTTGCTGAGATGAATGTGATCTCTTTGTCTCGTGTTATGCAGGTGGTTGGCTTTAGGTTTTGATGATAGTTGATGATGATGAATGACGGTTTATGATGATTGTTGGTGCACGCGTGATAAGTATAAAATGATTGATTATAGCTGATCATGATCAATAATGGTTTTGATCATGATCAATAATGGCTGATTGATAATACTAAATTAAATCCTGATAAATAATCTATTGTTAATTCGTGGTTACTTATTATATATATAATAGATGATACAAGATCTGATGACTGCAGTTTGTATTAACATCGAACAAATAAATTCGTTCGTGGAGATATATACATGTACGACTAGCGTATATACTTTTCTATACAAATAGGGACGCCGGAACGATGTGAGGGCAAGGGGGGCAGATTTTCGTGAAAGGGCACTTTTGAATTGGTGTATACTAAGAGATGTTTGCAAAACATCGGGAATTGAACTTCGCCTAATCATGTTTTCTATTTATTAGATGATAGGGGTGTGAGGGGTTCTCCGCCAGGCGATTGTGCTATTCTTGAAGCTCAATGACTGCATTTCTTGTCTTTTCTGAAGCAAATTCGTAAAAGAATTGCACTAATATATCTGACAATTCGCTATTTCACCAAGGCAATCCTTTAAATTGAAAGGGCACCTTTGTTCCCCTCGCTCCTCCTGCTGAAGGGCAACGGGGGCGGCTGCCCCTCCTGTCCCCCAGTTCCGGCGTCCCTGTATATAAATACACGAAATTTGAACTCTCATCTTTCAGAAATTTACCGGAATAGTCCACCGATTTACCCGTTGAACTACAAAATCCACAATAATTGGAGGAGACTGGCATAGAAAATATATTTATCAGCAAAATCCAAAAATAAAAATTTCCTGCGGTGTAAATCAAATATAAAACTTCTTGCATAACCAGATTCCAGAGAAGGTATCGTGTAGGACATTGTGACAAAGACACTTGACGCAGAAGGCAATCTCGACTTGCAAAACGATTTTTGAATTTTAACAATAAAGTCTGGTTTCCATATAGTCCTAACGGTCGTAAAGATTGAGTCACAATTTTTCTCATCAGCCGAAATACAACGTTTTAGAACTAAAAATATGCGGAGTGATTAATTAGAACTAGAGAATATTTATGATTTATATGTGGTTTACAGGTATAACCTATTATAAACTGGCCGCTGAGAAAGATCGTGACTCTATTTATACGACCATTACAACCATATGGAAACCAGGCTTTAGCAAATTATGTAATATGACAAAATTTCCTGCGAGATGTAAAAAAAATTCCAGCGAAGGTCTGTTGTTAACATGAACTCTCGCATATTTAGTAACCTTAATGAATATAGTCCACTACATATAATATAGTCTACTGAATATAATCCACTATTTAACGTGCAGATTTTAATACGTTTTTTTTTCTAGGTCTATATTATCTCACCTCGTCTCTCTCGGCCAAATTTTGTCCACGTCTCAACTGTTAACGTTTTTCTCGTCGTCTTTCTGCCTTAGCCTTAGAGTGTACGTAACTTTCACCTCTGTAAGAAGCAATATATGCAGATGTCTGGTTATGGGTAAATTTTAGGAGGCATGTAGTAAAACACTGACTACCGGAACACCGGAACACCACCGGAACCGGTGGTGTTCCGGTGTTCCGGTAGTCAGTGTTTTACTACATGCCAATTTCAGGACCCATATTAAGCATTAACCACAAATTTGCCGAGATTTACCGAGATTTTGGAGGCATCTCGTTAGATCATATATAACCTATCGAAGGGGAGATGTGAAACTCATTAGAATAACAAAAAAACTCATTATTTATTTATTTATTATAATTAATAAGGCAAGTAGAAAACCGATTTAACAAACATAAATTAGACTAGACACAATTTACATCAACACAGGCAGGGAGCCAGGGACTGACCACAGAGCCAATCTCCAATAATGGGGTGCCATACATAATTCTACGTGAAGTAAATGTACGCGATCAAACAAATTCCCTAGGCTATTTGATTGTCAACAATATGACCTCACTGACAGACTAGGAAGAAACCGAGTTGTGTGGCACTTGACACACATTGACTTGAATGCGTTTGGATTGTATGGGTCGTAAATATATTCTAATAAGGGACAGATCATTAATAATGAGAGGGGGTGGTGGATGATAAATACCAAATATTTAGAAAATTAGCCGCCCCAATCGCAAGACCTTTATTTTCAAGATACTCCTACCTCCCCC
This sequence comes from Paramuricea clavata, assembly GCA_902702795.2. Classification (NCBI taxonomy): domain Eukaryota; kingdom Metazoa; phylum Cnidaria; class Anthozoa; order Malacalcyonacea; family Plexauridae; genus Paramuricea; species Paramuricea clavata. Next base: position 5,134 of record CACRXK020004841.1, on the reverse strand, counting down.
CTCCCAGCATTTAACTCGTTACATTTTTGGTGTAAAATAGTTAATGGGACAAGTATTGGTGTAAAGGCGGTTTTCCTGTCCTCGCACGAAGCTCCTCGCTGCTCGCTGCGAGTGCTTGCATCTAATTAAAATGAACTGTTTAACTGTTTTAGCATTTTGATTGGAGCACATGCATCACTCGCAGCGAGCTGCGAGGAGCTTCGTGGGAGGACTGGAAATCCGCCTTTAGACAAATAATTAGAGGACCAGTATTCAAAATGGTTGCTATTTACTCCGACTCCTATGGTGAACTGCATATATACGTAATAAACTATGGAAACTACGATTATAGGAGCTAAAAAAGGTGAAATACTTTGTGGGATATACGATAAAGGCGAGAGATTGAAAATGAATAGGAAAGTATTAAAAAACTGAGGTCCCCCCTTGACACATATTTTTCAATTTGAGGTCGTCCCCAATTCAGGCCGCCCCCCTTTTCTCACCCACTGCCCCCACTCCCATTATTAATGACCGGTCCCTAATTAAGTATATAATGAGTTTTTAAAGTACACTAGTGATCTTGAAGTGTCACGAATACCGCTATAGGGAGAACGTTCCAATAACTGTTCGTATTGATACATTGATATCATCGCTTAGAATACGCTTGTAAAGATAAACCAAGTCTGAAATATTCGTGCCAGTAGCAGACTGAGAGAATACCAATAGCTGTAGTCGTTCCTTGTATGTAGTGACTGTTCTATAAGGGAGGGAAAGGATGTGGGAAAGGATGTACGGAAAGGGTGTTGAACTCGTTCTATTGTCAGTATGTCGGATACAATTTAAGGTGCCCACACCTGGTTGGCATAATTCAGATTTGCTGCGAACCAGTGGGAGGTACAAGACCTTCCGTATGCACATGGATGTTATGCGTGACCGATGCTGTTTGATGAATAAAGCCGAGCATCGAGTTTGCTTTTAATGAGATATTTTCGATTTGTTTCTTGCACATAAATCTTTCGTGAAAACAATCCCGAGGTCTTTTTGGTAAGTTAATGGCTTCAGAGGATTCACCAGAAGTTTGTATTCTGTTGTCATTGGTCGGCGACTTATGTAAACTTCTGACATTATATATTTAATCTTCTGACATTATATTTTGAAGTTTGCATATTTGTTTTCTTTCAGAGAGATAAGATTGAAATAAGTGTAAAGCGGAGCGGTTCCTCTTATTCCGTATAGTTCTAGCTTAGAAATTAGAATTTTATGGTCAACAGTGTCAAAAGCTTTTTTGAGGTCTACAAATAAAAAGCCATTAATCAAACCTTTGTCCATATTAATAAGGCATTGGTTAGCGGAATGCAGGAGTGTAGTTTCGGTTGAGTGAAGAGGACGAAAGCCTGATTGTTATTTCGCTAAAATTGAATTTTGTTTTAGGAAGTCAAATATTTGATTATAAATTATCTTTTCCAAGATTTTTGCAACAACTGATATTATAGAAAAGGCCTACAATTACCACAGTTGGCTCTTTCTCCATATTTATAGATTGGAGTAACTTCTGCAAGTTTCATAGCATCTCGAAAAATACCAGTGTTCAAAGAGTCAGCTAACGGCCTGCCGAAAGTCGTGGGCTTTCTCCGGGTTCTCCGGTTTCCTCCTACGGGGAAAGTTGACAGGATGGGTTAGGATAAACACAGACAAAATAGTCTGGGCTAAGTTTAATGTATAGTTATAATTGGGTAATTAGCGTAAAATACTTGATGCGCATTTAATCATATCTTAATCTTAATTATCCAACTCATGTAAATGAAAACTTCCTATTTTATTTGCTCGGTCAAAATGTCCGTGCAGAATAAGATTTGATCAGCCATTTAGTGTTTTTGTTCGGCAAATAGCCGATTGCTGTCCGTTTAGGGTCCGTTCATTATTTATGGAAGGGGAGAAGGTTGGTAAGAAACTGGGGGGGACCTGAATTTTTTCCAGATGAAAAAAAAAGGGCTATAGTAAACTAAGAGGGATTCTACTCTATAAATTTCAAAAAGGCATTAAGAATTGACGGGGGAATTTCTTGTTGATTTTCAAAATTTAGATTTTAGGTGTTTCGATCTGTTTAAATCTAGTTTATTTCGCTGTATGAAGACGGGCCATGGGTTAAGGTTATGGTAGATTAGGTTTAGGTTTTAGAGGAAAATGGTGGGACAAATGATACATTGCATAATATATATTTCAAATCATACATGGTTGAATCATATTCACGAGGGCAAAACATCATGAGCTACATTAAACAGATTGACCTAATATCTAACTTTATCTGCAACACACACACACACACACCTGTTTCAGAAAAGTTTCTACTTTTAACAAGGGAGGGGGGAGGCAAAAAGTTTGCCTCCAATCTGGAAGAGGGGGGGGGGGCTGGGTTCCCCCCTATATAACTACCGTATATAGCATGCACTTTACAAAAAACATAAAATGCATGTACCATTTTGTTCACAGTGAATGAGTAACACATGTATTTCTGCAGCTATTGCAATTTATATATGCATATATACATATATGCATATATGCATATATACATATATACATATATACATATATACATATATACATATATACATATATACATATATACATATATACATATATACATATATACATATATATATATATATATATATATATATTATATTATATATATATATATAATGATCATGCTTACTGGCAACAGCATCTGATTTCAATCATTTCTTATATATACCAATCTTTTGAAACACCTGACCATGCAACAATATTGTACCGGGTGGCCCAAAAAAAGTACTCCTGTTTGATTCGTAATAACATCTAAACAAGTATAGCTTTTAAAGAGAAATAACTTGCATCAAATAGAGGAAGGACTAACTTAGACTTTGATATATTACAGTTGTATTTCACTTAAAAATTCACGGAGATATTAATCTTTAAATTCGGGAGGATATTTCTGGATGTGTCTGAAATATGCAAAAATCGGCGTATCAAATATTAATCAAGATTTGCCCGACTGAAACACGCACTATTACCAGTAAATAAATGACACTTGACAAATTGTTTATTATGAAACAAAGTATTATTATATCTACAAAATACAAGCAAGATTTATTCGTCCGAAATTCGCGTGTGTTCCTAGCACGAATACGTTTCCTTATTTCATGAGACCACTGCATCGCGAAGGATCGTCATTGGATCGTTCGTAGTTCTGAATTAGGGCATGCTGTCACAACGGAATTGTGAAGCTCTTCTAACTTCTGCAACGTTCTGAAATCTTGTAAAGAACACCCAAACTCTTTTGCCGTTTCTTAATCTTGGCAAGTTCATGGAGTAAACTGAGAATTATATGAAACACAATCAAACCATACAACTCCATAAGACATAACAATTAAGCAACTCCCCAGAGACATGCAACATTTTTGGAACAAAACGTAACAAAATAGTAGCGTTGATACGGTGATGTGCATTTGCAAAAAGCAATATTATTTCCTTCAATAAAGAATATTCATCCTGCTCTAACCGAGAAATAATCTACTCAGTCTGTTTGAACCCATTAAAAACATAAAAAAATTAGGCTATTTAAGAATACGAAAAATTTAAGCGCCTGCCTTCCATGGTCAGTCTTTCATGTACATTTAAGTTTGCAAAGACCTAATATTAAATACTTGCATAATTTCGAACCTTCATATTTCAGGAAACAATGAGCTAAGACTTATATGTAAGATGTCTAAATCTACGCCATATCCCTTACAAACCTTAACGATAATTCGCTGAAATACAAGTTAGCCTAATATGTCATTAAGCAAACAAACGCTGGAGTTAATATTTGATATGCCGATTTTCGCTAATTTTAGACACATTCAAAAATATGCTCCCCATTTTTAACATTAATATATCCGTGAATTTTTAAGTTAAATACAACTGTAATATATCAAAATCTAAGTTAGTCCTTCCTCTATTTAATGCAAGTTATTTCTCTTTAAAAACTTTACTTGTTTAGAAGTTATTACGAATCAAACAGGAGTACTTTTTTTTGGGCCACCCTATATATATATATATATATATATATATATATATATATATATATATATATATATATATATATATATATATATATATATATATATATATATATATATATATTATGCTCAGTGTCATGTATTCAATTTATGCGCAATTTTGACCAAAATTCAACCGGCGACTGCTTTTAAAATATATATTTATATTTATTCCGCTCCTAAATCAACTGACGTCACTTTCCAGAATTTGGAAGGTAAATTCTGATTGGTCGACGTAGCGGAATTCAGTTTGGCGCTCGGGTAAGCAGACGGTAGTAATTCGTCGCTTGGCGTAAGAATAACAACGTCTGTGAGCAGGCTAATGTCTCACATGAGTCACATTGTAAAAATCAATGAGATTCAATGTTTTCATAATATGCATTTTTATTGGGTTTTTTTATTTGTGTATTTAGTCAACTAAATGATCTAGTCTATATGAGTCGTGGAAAGAAAATGAATTATATATTAACTACAGTGAAACACGCAATTTGATTGGTCAACAGCCGTGCAGGATCAGACAATCCTGCACGGGAAATTCTGAACAGAAATTCTTGCACATAATTTTACAAATATACTCGCATTGTAAAGTTTCATTGCACGATACCTTTCGACTTTGAAGTAAGTTTGCAATTATTGAGACGTTGGTTTAGTTGTATGAATAAATTTCTGATCGATACAACGCGTAGCGTTGAAATTCATCAGACCATGGCATGCAAGTACAACATTTCTCGCTTCAAAGTTTATCAAACGCTTCGCAATCTTCACGTATTCAGGTCGAGAATCTTCAAAACTACTTTGGCTCTCTGTTTAGCGGGTTTTCCATTTCAAATTTCGTATATTTTATCGAAAAAGTCTCTGTATTTTCGCTGTATATTTTCGAGAATTTCGATCAAATTCTGTTCACATTTGTTGTTTTCAATAGCGTGGAGTAGCGATTCTCCGATTGCTTAATTCACGATTGTTGTGAGAACTGCACATTTCATCAGTAATTTTAATCAAGTAAACAATCGTTTCACTGTACGTAGTAATTTTATAAAACAATTACCAAATGGTTTTCCCGTGCAGGATAGCATAATCCA
>CACRXK020004840.1:0-30144 GCA_902702795.2 Paramuricea clavata | reverse complement strand
AGTCTTGTATAGTGTTGTATAGTGTTGTATATTGCTTTCTAGTGTTGTATAGTGCTGTATAGTCTTGTATAGTGTTGTACAGTGTCGTATAGTGTTGTATAGTGTTGTATATAGTGTCGTATAGTCTTGTATAGTCTTGTATAGAGTCGTATAGTGTTGTATAGTGCTGTATAGTGTTGTATAGTGTTGTATAGTCTTGTATAGTGTTGTATAGTGCTGTATAGTGTCGTATAGTCTTGTATAGAGTCGTATAGTGTTGTATAGTCTTGTATAATGCTGTATAATGCTGTATAGTGTTGTATAGTGTTGTATAGTGTTGTATAGTGTTGTATAGTGTTGTGTAGTGCTGTATAGTGTCGTATAGTCTTGTATAGTGCTGTATAGTGTCGTATAGTCTTGTATGGAGTCGTATAGTGTTGTATAGTCTTGTATAATGCTGTATCGTGCTGTATAGTGTTGTATAGTGTTGTATAGTGTTGTATAGTGCTGTATAGTGTCGTGTAGTCTTGTATAGTCTTGTATAGTCTTGTATAGTGTCGTATAGTCTTGTATAGTGCTGTATAGTGTCGTATAGTGTTGTATAGTGTTGTATAGTGTCGTATAGTGTTGTATAGTGTTGTATAGAGTCGTATAAAGTCGTATAGTGTTGTTTAGAGTCGTATAGTGTTGTATGGTGTTGTATAGTGTTGTATAGTGTTGTATAGTGATGTATAGTGCTGTATAGTGTCGTATAGTCTTGTGTAGTGCTGTATAGTGTTGTATAGTGTCGTATAGTGTTGTATAGTGTCGTATAGTGTTGTATAGTGTTGTATAGTGTCGTATAGTCTTGTACAGTGTTGTATAGTGTCGTATAGTCTTGTATAGTCTTATATAGAGTCGTATAGTATTGTTTAGTGTTGTATAGTGTTGTATAGTGTCGTATAGTCTTGTATAGTGTTGTATAGCGTTGTATAGTGCTGTATAGTGTCGTATAGTCTTGTATATAGTCGTATAGTGTTGTATAGTGTTGTATAGTGTTGTATACTGTTGTATAATGTTGTATAGTGTTGTATAGTGCTGTATAGCCTTGTATAGGGACGTGTAGTCTTCTATAGTCTTGTATAGTCTTGTATAGTCTTGTATAGTGCTGTATAGTGTCGTATAGTCTTGTATAGAGTCGTATAGAGTCGTGTAGTGTTGTATAGTGTTGAATAGTGTTGTATAGTGTTGCACAGTGTTTTCTAGTGTTGTATAGTGTCGTACAGTCTTGTATAGTCTTGTATAGTGTCGTATAGTCTTGTATAGTCTTGTATAGTGTTGTATAGTGTCGTATAGTCTTGTATAGTGCTGTATGGTGTTGTATAGTGCCGTATAGTGTTGTATAGTCTTGTATAGTGTCGTATAGTGTTGTATAGTGTTGTATAGTGTTGTATAGTGTTTTATAGTGCTGTATAGTCTTATATGGTGTTGTATAGTGTCGTATAGTCTTGTATAGTGTCGTATAGTGTTGTATAGTGCTGTATAGTGTTGTATAGTGTTGTATAGTGTTGTGTAGTGTCGTATAGTCTTGTATAGTCTTGTATAGTGTTGTATAGTGTTGCATAGTGCTGTATAGTGTCGTATAGTCTTGTATAGAGTCGTATAGTGTTGTATAGTGTTGTATAGTGTTGTATAGTGTTGTATAGTGTTGTATAGTGTTGTATAGTGTTGTATAGTGTCGTATAGTCTTGTATAGTGACGTATAGTCTTGTGTAGTGTTGTATAGTGTTGTATAGTGCTGTATAGTCTTGTATAGTGTCGTATAGTCTTGTATAGTGTCGTATAGTATTGTATAGTGTTGTATAGTGTTGTATAGTGTCGTATAGTGTCGTATAGTCTTGTATAGAGTCGTATAGAGTGGTATAGAGTCGTATAGTGCTGTATAGTGTTGTATAGTGTCGTATAGTGTTGTATAGTGTTGTATAGTGTCGTATAGTCTTGTATAGTGTTGTATAGTGTCGTATAGTCTTGTATAGTGTAGTATATATGTACAATAGTGTATGTTTATCTATATGGTACACTATAGTACAGATTACATGACGTTTACTATATTGGTGCGCGAAACATGGAACGATAGCCTGTCTTATTCAAAATTCATCAAACCCGCTAAGTAGCATTTCGTTTTTTTCATTTATTTTTCTGACAAAAATAAACGTTTTGTATTGATCGTTTTCGTCGCGAGCAAAAATTAATAGGCTAGCCTAAAAATAACGCCTGCAGAGATATATAGGTAGTCAATTTTTAAAATGAAAGTATATATATATAGTTGATACGCATAAGTGGACATAAATATTGGATGCATCGGCAGACATTCATTGATCGATTTTTTGAGACATTCATTGATCGAGTTTTCGTTGGCATTGCAATGAAGTAGCTATATGTTTTCTTTTCTTTATGTTTGTTTGCCCGTGGTGATATAAAACATTGTCTTTTCATTATATCCACGATTGTCTTCGGTGTTATTATAAGAACTGCATTTCTGTATATGTATGTTTTTGTGGCAGCTTGTGGCAGTTTTAAAAGACTTTCAGTAATGTATATTTTTAGTTGCTTTTGTCGCAGATGCGCAGCTTATTGTATATATATTTGATTAAGATGATATAACATTGATTATACTGGCGTTGACTAATTAAATTTCCAAGTGCTTCTTGATTAATGTTCGTATATATCTGAGTGTTTTTATGTCGTTTTTATCCAGTCTACTCTTTGATCCATTATCAATTTCCTCCTTTTGCACAGCGTAGAGCAATGATATTCTTTAGTTTAATCCTAATGTATCGTATAGCCGAGCTGATATTATCCAAGGTCTAATACGTTGAAACCATACAGAGAATCCACAAATTACTAATCCGTTATATACGTGCTCTCCTCCGCTGTAAGCGTGCTACAAGGAAGTGACGTGGCCGTCTAACCATTTGAAGCATTCTTATGAATAAGGCTAGGACATAGAGAAACAGGAATTGCGTTGTCGCAAATGCATATATATGACGAAGGTAGAAGTTGTGAATATATAATTATTAAAAGGGGTCAGCCAGGGGGGGGGGGGTAGTGGTATCCTAAATACCTGATAAATATGGATCAAAATACCTATTATTACGGTCCAAATGTTACAAAATACCTAAAACAACCAGAAGCTGTATACCTAATACCCAAAATTAGTCATAACATTTAAGTAAATATACAGTATACTCAAATTAAATACCCATTAGATCCTGTATACCCAAAACCCTTGCATGGCCGACCCTAATTAAAAGGCCCGTTTACACCGGCGATTTTCTCCTTCTGACTGCGTGCACTTTCATCTGAACATTCATGACTTATCCACTCGTTCACATCCATGAGAAGAAGAAAATCGCAACTGAAATCGCACCAAAAATTGCAAGTGTAACTGGCCTTAAAATGCGGAATGGCGTGCGGAATTGGCTGCATGTGCATGCATGAATGCATGCATGCAGAAATTACAATCATGCATTGACAAAACATGTTTGGGCAATTTGAAAAACTGCATTTTGAAGAATTCATTGATTCCAAATATAATTAAGATTCATAATAGCTAAATATACCACCTCCCCCCCTAAACAATGTTGTTGTATGGTATCATGTTTTCATCGAGAACGTATATTGCGCTAGTTATGGTACAACTGGCCATAACACAATATTGTTAAGGGGGCACAGGAGTTAAGAGGGTGCCATATGCCCCACTGCCCGAAGAGTTTTGTCAACGATTGTAGGGCTATAGGCTTATACAGACTTAGGATTTTAATTTAAATGGGCGGAATATAGCCACTATAGACACTCATTATATTACTACTTAGTGATTGTGGTAGAATAATATCATTTTTGCTTGAAATGAAACAGAAAAGGTGTCATTCGAAAGCTAAAACCCTAATCTGCACTTAATATTGAGCGCACATGTAAGGCCCGTTTCATACGCCGTACTTCACATCTGCCGAATACATTAAAAACAATAGATAATGAGGCATTTCAGCTCATTATCTATTGTCTTTAATGTATTCGGCACATGTGAAGTACGGCGTATGAAACGGGCCTAAGAGAACTCTAAAGCTGGATTACCTTGTTTTTTATACACACTGTAGAAACACGCGTTGCAGCTTGGGAGAACGAGAAATCATGCATCCTTAATTAAACAAATGGGATCACTGTTTGTGACTCGCTATCAATATAGTGTAAGAATGTATTGCCCATAGGGTATTAGGTTTAAAGCCTAGACCTAATAAAACACGACCTGCGAGTTTATTAAACGGCTTCAAACACGACTACAAATTCAATAGATATACTGCCTTATTAGTATTCTTTATATATAAAGAATACTAATGAGGACACAACTAGCTACATGCAATAGATACTTCCTTATTGTATTCTTTATTATAAAGAATACTAATTAGGAGTGTTTTATCAGGTTTAAAGCCACTGCACGTGATATATTTTGGTTGACATGATTTGTATGAGGCGCCAAATATGACAAAATAGATCTTAGTTGTGTGATATATATTACTGCAAATATATACAGTATAACTCGTGATGAATAGGTTACTCTTTCAAATATATAAATATTGAAAGCGCGTGATATACATTACAAATCATGGTTTATATCACAACTCGTGATATAGATCACAATTCACAATGCAGCTCGTGATATAGGTTACAATTTCGCGTTCGGAATTACTTCATCTTATGACCCATATAGTGGACGGACGGGCTAAATCAAAATACAGAGGCTCAATTATTTAAACTTATTTACTTATTTTCAACTTATTTACTTCGGAAAACCTATTTATATATATTATGGCTATGAAGGATAAGTCAATAATGAAGTTAGTAGGCAAATATTGTTTCGACGTTTTGGCTGCTTTTGATAGCCTGGTCTAATTACTCACGTGTGCGTGTGTATGTATGTGTATTTATACATTTATCAACTTTTTTCATATATATTAATATCTATGTTATTGTTATAGACCGTAACGACTTATTCAATTAGTTATTTACCCATGTATTCTATGTCCCAATATTGGGACTTTGTTTGAATAAATTATTATTATTATTATTATTATTTTGTGATAATATCAATGTCGTTGAGTTTATCGAACGACGCCTGAAAGACAATTTATTAGAACGCGTCGTATCCAATTTCCACAGCAACTTGAGAACATCTGCGGTGTATCCTATGTAAGTTGGTCAAAGCATTCTGCGGAAGACTGTATCGTCTTCTTCCTCTTTGAACAACTCCTCTATAAGTATTAAAACTCAGTGAGTTAGCTAAGTTCTCATTTCTGATCCAAAGCGCATCGCAACTAATAACTATTGCTCAATGATTGCAATTCAGACACCAAAATACCAAGATCATTCTGAATTTGTCGATCGTCGATGCGTTCTATATTTGCACGCTGGAGAAGTATATTTACAACAAATAAATTGTCTTTCTGGCGTCGCTCGATAAACTCAACGGCATTGATATTATCACAAAATAATTGACGACGAGTCTCTGTAATTTGATTTGGAATATTTCTCAAGAAAGCTTCGATGTTGATTTCTGGGCTTGGCAGGCTTGCATTCATGGCGCCATTTTGAAACCCTTGTTTGAAACAATATTGTGACTACGCCTCTCCCCACAGATAATAAAATAGCCCATCCGTCCACTATATGGGTCATAAGATGAAGTAATTCCGAACGCAAAATTGTAACCTATATCACGAGCTGCATTGTGTATTGTGATATATATCACGAGTTGTGATATAAACCATGAGTTGTAATGTATATCACGAGCTGCATTGTGAATTGTGATCTATATCACGAGTTGTGATATAAACCATGAGTTGTGATGTATATCACGCGCTTTCAATATTTATATATTTGGAAGAGTAACCTATTCATCAGGAGTTATACTGTATATATTTGCAGTAATATATATCACACAACTACGATCTATTTTGTCATATTTGGCGCCTCATAGATTTGCCAATAAGCTTATGAATTATTAATGAGTGTTTGAAGAGTTATGAAACATAGTCCAGTGCCAGATAATATGAATTTAAAGGTTAATTTAAACAATAATTAATTAAAAAATAATTATTTCACATTATTTATGCACTTATCAATATTAAGCCCCAGAGGGAGAGGTCGGGCATATGTGGGGCATTTGATCGATTTTTGTTTCCCCACCCTCGGAAATTTGATCGACACCATCTCCTGAGGGTGGGGATATTTGAGCGCCATCTTGCATCCTGAGGAAGAGCACGTATTGAGGACTGGGACAAACGACTTTCAAGACTTTCACCACAAATATGTGTGCCCAACAGTAGGGCATTTGATCACATTTGACTGATATTTGCTTCCCCATGCATGGTATAGGGAATTTGACCACAAAATTGCATAACAAATCAAATGCGCCACATATGCCCGACCTCCCACCCTGTGGCTTAACTTTGATAGGTGCATTATCCTTTAATAGAATTGTATTTAGCATTCATGCCAAAAAGTCTTTGTCAAAAATTAGCATTACGATATTTTACTCTGTACCGGTTAATTTTCCATATACTGTCAATATGATGCTGCAATCGTGGCAAAACTTTGTGCGACAGCGCGTGCACAAACATCTTTTGAGCTTCTTCTCTCGTGCACATCATGCACCTCCTCGGTTCATCCTTTAGTCAATTTTGATGACAGTAAAATGGCTAATGCAATGTGCAAATAAATGTTTTTTGATGATTTATTTTTTAGTTTAGATTTTACTTTCAACAGTATTTTTGCCAAGATTGCAGACTTTCCAGTTTTCCAGAATCGAGTTCCATGTATAAACATGGCAATTTGTGGCATTCGTTAAAATTACAGTTATATAGACATGCATACATTATATAATGATAGTATATTAAAACAATAATACCACGGCGGGCATAATAGCGTCAATAACCTTTGCCAAAAACTGTTGATATTTACCGTAATTTCATAGGCCAAATATCCGTATAGTGCTGCCTGTTCATTATTGGCCCCACAAGAAACTGTCGCAAAATTAAAAAAATGATGCATTGAAATGGGTGGGGTAGGCAGCGGAGTGAAAATGAGTATAATAGTTAGCTAAGACTGTAAATAATATTAATGACTGTCAAATAGACTATTTAACTCGTCCTATGAATTAATAGCGTCTTTACAGCAATTTATCTATACGTCCAGAAGTATTCATTTCAGGAAAGGGTCAATTCACACTACGGTATTTCACTCGATTTTTTTTACTCACTCGACTTTTTTGCTCATGTGAGGTTTCCAGCCCTCAAAAGCATGCAAGATATCTTTCGTGTTTCAAGTAATTCTGTTTATTTTACTAACGAGATGATAACTATAGCTTTCTAACATAAACTATAAGAATGATTTGCATCTTGAATATTCTTCAAATTCATACTAATGCCAGATACATTGATGAGAATAAAATCAGCATTAAAATAGATCCTATAGAAAAGGAAAAGTTTTATTGTTATACAATCTTGGCTGTTTTATCACTTGTTTAAAAAAGAATAATTGGTAATTATCCGACGTGCTAAAAGGCAATATTTCTGATAAATTTCTAATAATATTTCAAATAAACATGGAAAGCAAATTGCCGACTCACATGTCACTGTCGCAGTGTTCGAAATTAAAACTTTATACATGTATAATAATTCATTTTAAGATGCTTGTGATGTTACTCTGAGTGTATATCCACACCGGGGCAGGCTTATGCCTGGCCACGGTGGGAATCGAACCTGCGACCTTTTGAATACTAGCCCAATGCTGTGCCAACTGAGCTACGCGGTCAGGTCGGTTCGAGTATGTAATATTTCGGAACTGAAGCCCCGTTCACACAACGCTCAATTTTTGGTACGGCACCGATAAAATTGGTACCCGTACCACTTTTTTGGTTCTTGGACTACCTATTTAGGTAGACGGGGCTTGAGTCTAGTTCCTTCGATATCAGTGTAATCTAATAATCATGATATTTGCTGTGTTGGTGTAATGTACTCAGGTGAATAAGATGCTTACAAGTGATGTTACAAAGGTTGTAGGTTCGATTCCCACCGTGGCCAGCCATATTTTGCAAGCCTGCCCGGTGTGGATATACACTCAGAGTAACTTCACAAGCATCTTATTCACCTGAGTACATTATATACACCAACACAGCAAAAATTCATTTTAAGTTATTAAGATAATACATGGAATTAAAATTCATTTAACGTACCTTTAATGAATGGTTTGTGTGCTGAATTCACAGGTGCGAAACTAGGTCCAGAACTTGAAGTAGGTCCAGAACTTGAAGTAGGTCCAGAACTAGAAGTAGTTCCAGAACTTGAAGTAGGTCCAGAACTAGAAGTAGGTCCAGAACTAGAAGTAGGTCCAGAACTTGAAGTAGGTCCAGAACTAGAAGTAGGTCCAGAACTTGAAGTAGGTCCAGAACTAGAAGTAGGTCCAGAACTAGAAGTAGTTCCAGAACTTGGAGTGGGTCCAGAACTTGAAGTGGGTCCAGAACTAGAAGTAGGTCCAGAACTAGAAGTAGGTCCAAAACTTGAAGTAGGTCCAGAACTAGAAATAGGTCCAGAACTAGAAATAGGTCCAGAACTTGAAGTGGGTCCAGAACTAGAAGTAGGTCTAAAACTTGAAGTAGATCCAGAACTAGAAGTAGGTCCTGAAGTTGAATTCACTATTCTTGTTGTCGTCATTATGTCTAATTGAATAAAGATGTCAACAAAATTTTAGTTTGTATGTTGTTGTTCTGGTTTTATAGTTTTTGTGATGGGTTACGAACTGTGGCAAATAAATCACTGCCTTTGCAGCTGGCCCAAAACCACTTTGCAAGGAAAATGCTGTGCTTGTTTTACTCCTTTGCTTGAGTGGATAATTTTCATGGTTCATGACCGTGGGCAGGGACCGTGAAGCAGGGGGCGTTTTTCGCTGAATAAAAAAAAAAAGTCAGTTGATATAAATGGTATATATTAAAATTATCTGACCACAGTAGGCTTCGCGGTCACCTGTGGGGATATTGTTAACGGTAATATAATGGTATTAATAATAGTCGTGGGGCCATATTGGTGACAGTATAGTGGTAGGCTATATATAGCAGTACACATAACCAATAGCTGTGTTTTCACTGGAAGTCTACAATCCTTGTCAAAAAACAGTGCTGCATTTGATACCCATTGCAATAAAAGGCATATAGTTATATATCCCCATATAATCGTATCTGCATGGTGTATTAGATTCACAAGGTGTTACGTAACATTGTAAGGGGGTTTGAACATGATATTATGAATACAATGGGAATAAAATAGTATACATGAGAAATCTGCTGCTGTGCTACAGGACGTTGCTATTTTTACTGGCCTGGTTTGGGTTACGGTGGTTGGTTGATTGAATAAGTCAGTCAGTCAATCAAGATCAGACCCTAGGCTGGTATAGTGTAAACACGGGTTTTATTTCTGTATAGAATAGCGTAATTTGTTGTAGAATAAGATGTTAAAATGGTATACAAAGTTTAAGAAAACAAGTTCAACAAAACGTTCTACGATTTCGAGGACGACAACCAAATTCTTAGCTTGTGCCGTTAATACAGTGACTGGTTCATAACGTTTTTAAAACTAAATAGTTCAACTAATGTAAACTAATAATGAATGAGTGATTTTCACCCAACACCACTGTTTAAATTTTGACAAAGTTAGATTTTATAGAAAATTAAAATGCACAAATATACGCCTTGTCTTCTGATCAAGTGATGTGAACATCACTGAAGGTCGATGTTTCAAGAGAGTGAAGAGACTCATAAGTTATCCACGGTAACGTTGAGAATTGTGAGGAAATTTATTAACAAATAATGCACACATTCTTGTTGAATTGTGTTGAATCGTAGCATTCACGAATCCAATAGTAACAGTGGAGTTGGCGATTCTTTTTGCATTATTGTTGTTTGTTGAAACTACAAATTATGCAACATTGTTATGTGCGGTATGAATAAAGTAGTTGTGTTATTTAACTTTAATTCTGGACGAGGGAATAGGCAATACCAGGCATGATAATTGGCGGAACCCAATTTTGAAAATCTTTGTTATTAGCAGGAGTGGAAAATGCAAGAGGGAGCAATGCTTGATGCTATCATATCCACCTTGCACGAATCAATCAGTTTAGACGGAAAAAACTATAGTGCAACGATGGAGTTTTTGCCATTACCGTCCTGTATATAATTACATTTCAATAACTTCTACATGCAGTAAATATTGTGGCAATATAGAGAAGAAACACGTATAATTTTAAATATTATACCTTTTGTGGATGAATATTGTGGTAAAACAGTGTGTGTTTTATTCCTGGTCGCTATTAAGGATTTTGTATTGATGGTAACTGTCGGTTTGATAGAAATATGCATTGAATATACAATCCTTGATGTCACTGGACTGATTGGAGTTGTCTGTAAAGTGAAGATAAAGAAAAGTCAACTACAGTATAAACAATATTCATTTATGCTTTATGCCTTTATTTGAGGAGGTTGACATATTTTGCAGTTATCTAACAGATGGCCCTCAAATAATCTATGAGCAATCCAATAAATCCATGAGTTGTGAAAAGTAAAATATATATGCACGAACTACAGATGGAACTCACTAGTGTCTCTGACCAGGGTTTGATTACGTCGCTTTTGATAAAGTTGGTATCCGGTGTCGTAATCTCTTAATAAAACCCTGCATTCACCCTAAACCTATCCCCGCAGTGAACGCCCATGCATGAGTTAGCCAATTCGACCAACCTACTAACTTATTAGCCATCTTATCCTGGGGCCGGTTATTCAAAGGAGGGTTAGCGCTAACCCTGGGTTAAAATTTAGCCCGCTGTTTTAGCTTGTCTATTTCTGCACGTCTTTAACCATCTAACTAAAATCAACTAGTCAACTTTAACTAACCTTCTTTTCTATAGCAACTATCAATCATTTTACCAACTAACCAAGTAATAGTATCAAACTGAATTTCCTTGCGTAATAGACACGGCACAGTCGATTTTGACAATGAAAACTATATTTCAACGTCAAGATCAGGATGTCGTTTCGTGAGTATTTTTGTACTTTTACAGCAGTGTCGATTAACATATGCATGAATTAGGCCGGTGAATTAAGGTATGTCTTAACTTACCATTTTTGCGTTCTGAAAAAGTGTTCCATTTGCCTTTAGTTCTTCAGCAAGATCAATGATATATTGGAATGACATCTGTTTGAGATGCATTGTGGGATGAGACGTTGCCATGGAAATATGGTCTAAGGTGACGTTTGAACAGAGTGCTCGAGCATCTGCACTTAAATTGAGTATACGGTCAATGAAAATTAGATTTCCTCCTGTAAGAGAGACAAGCATGTTCTCTATGGTTGAATTACTGAGTTGGTTTCCGAATCTGTGTTCTATCTCATGTACTGTTGCTTTTTCCCAAATTTTTCGTAGTGCAGAGAATGTGTTGCACATGCCACTTTCTTCACCGGCATTAATCTTGGCTAATTCGAACAACGTGTAATTGTGGAGTTTAGATGAGCACGAATGAACAAGGTCGGCAACTGAGAACATTTCAGCAAAGACGTAATGGGAATCGTCCCAGCCATAAATTAAGGACAATTCGCTTTTGGAGAAATTTGTAACGGCTTCAATAATCGAGAAGGCATTTTCTTCTAGATTCACGACATCAGACTGGCTGCCAGTGTTCATCAACATATCTTTTTTCTGTTCGATTATATTTTTCTTCTCTTTTATCTCTCTTATCTTCGTGTCGATCAGGTGTTCCAGTTGGTCCAACGAGAGCTTGCTTATGTTAGGATACGGAATTTGAATTAGCGACGCTAGTGTTTTGTTGGCGAGTGACATATTTGTTGCCTGCTTTTCAAAAGCTTCTTGGACGACCAAGGTTTGAAGCGATCTCCATTCATCTGGACAAGGAGTTAGGATATCATCAGTTGATCTTTTGTACTTTGTGGCAATTTCGTCGATGGAAAGATGGAATCGCTCCAATATGCTGTTAGTAAGTAGTTGGATCTGATCTTGTAGTCCCATAGAATTTGTCGTTGTGATATTCAATCCGCTTACATTGGCAAGGTCTGCAGGTGTGACATTAAATGTTGTTGCTAAAACGGTTTCTTTAAACTCTGGTAGTTTTTTCTGGAGTGAGCTGATGTTATAGATGTGTTCGTCAACTTGGTTGAGTGTAAACGCTGCAATGTTTTTTTCAGTTTTATTGAGAAGTTCAGCCAGGTAACATGGAGTCAAGTCCAACTCTATACTTCTTCTACTTATCATTTCTTCAGTTATAAAACCCACTATCTTGATCCATTGCTCTTCACTTGCGCCGAAAAATTCCATCAAGCTAAGGCCAAGTTGATTTTGAATGTCACTCATATTAAAATTGTACCGTTTTTCTAAGAATTTCATTCCAAGTTCCTGAAATACGTATAATTCCATTTCTTGATTGAGCTTTGTGATACTTCCCTCAGAAGCGGCGATTAATTCTTCGACAGGGATACTGTAGGACCATTTACTCCCACTGAGATACTGGAGATGGATTTTTTTAAGTGTTCCGCCTATATACGAAGACACTACTGTATAAAGGACAACACTTAATTTTTTTGTAACTATTTCTTTTAAATCTTGACCAGTGTCGTGTGAAACATCTGTAAGGGTCACATAAGAGTAAAAATCAGGATCTTGGTTGTATAAAACGTTGGACGTCCCACTCAGTTCTATTGGACTTTGTATGACTGAGTTTAAGGATAGGGGAATAGCATAGGTTTCGGCGTTTGCAGACAGCACAATATTTACCAGGAACTGTAGGGTGGTGAGAGCGAAGACCAATATTACTTGCATTTTTCTTTGATGATCTGTTGGTATGAATATATATAGATGATAATTTCAATAACATCATGGTTGAGAAGATACAACTACCGTAATATAATATCTGAAGGTATCAACGCAGAACATTAATTTAGAGCGGAAATTTAAACGAAATTATACAAAAACGCTGACGTTAATTTCGCTGGCCCATATCTAGTATATGGACGATGGAAAACCAATTCTTTGAATACTATATTTCCAAATATAGCACAAATACAAATCAGTAAATATTGAAAACAATAGGTGGCCATATTAAGATAAAGTAATAATAAATTTTGGTTACTATGGCGAGTTGTTGTGCGCACGTACGCCTTAACTTTCGTATTGTTACCTTTAAAAATAACGAAGTCTGCTAGCTGAAAAACGATACTATTTATATTTTTTAGTTTTTCGGCTCAAGTAATTTTTTCATCATGGAATATAGATATTAATACTGTATATTACACATATGTTGTTTTCGTTGCCTTGAATTAGGCGGTATAGCAAATTATAAGTATAAATAAATATAACTGTATGAGCTGTATATACGTGAAAGAGACGATGTTCTTTGATAAATTTAAAGTTACTCATGCTGCGCACTTCTTTCGACCTTACTGCGGTATACTTAATCAGTATATGCCTTTAAAGACATTTAGTGAGTGAATCATAGCTCGCTGTTATTTTGCTTATATATACACTTTCTCTAAGTGTTTTAATCATGTCTCAAAAACATTCCAATTTCTTTATTCTTCTTGCATGTACAGACGTATATTACTCACTGACACTGTTGTTTAGTTTGCTTTATGTATAACTACAATTTTTTATAGCCATAGTTCTATTTATAACTTACACTCGGTGATAACTTTGATATTTGAAGGCAAGTCCTTTTCGAAAATCGATCCAAACTGTAAAAGATAAAGACCAGTTTCTTGACTCAGTCGTCGTAACTACAGGCCATGCAAAAGAAAAACACTTAATTTGGACTTGACGTCAGACAATGCTCTCCTTAACCTTCATACCAACCGACACCTGCCGTGGTTTACCACATTTGCATTCGGAAATGAATGTTTAACCGACATGCACGTGATTGCTTTAGTTTTTGTTGCATGCGTAAGTTTATAAAAGAACGCCATTGATATCTGCAGAACAAGGAAGTTTTTTGCAATTTTGAATTAATAGAACTCTGTAAACATCCTGTGTGGATACACATTTAGCCAATTCAAATCACACTTATTTACAAACGTGGGTGGGTGAGTATAAACGTCATCATGACTACATTATAAACTGAAACGATTCGTCATTATTTATTAATGTTCTGCAAAACCTGTAATTGCCTGACGATTCGAAGGAGACAGGACTGTGTAATGTTCTTTAAACTGTCTCCGTTTTGATCATACTTACCTGAAAGAGATGAAGAAACCGTTTTGAGATAAGGCTCTAAATCCATCCTTTGTGTGGATGTTATAGTAACCATGAAGAGGAAAAGCCTTTGCTCGAGTCGACGTTTTCTTATCTTTTTCAAGTAGTGACAATCAAAACGAAAACATGCAATTATCACTTGGGGTAATCACTTAGTTTAGAAGAACATTTATGTACAGCCTCGAACCCAGGCGCAAATAACGTATTAAAAATAGCAACAATACAGTGTTTTTATATAGATCAGTGGCTAAGATGAGCGAGCGCGCGAGGTTGCTTGGGGAGTACACGACGGGGTCTGCAGCTTCGTAGCTTCGTTTCCCGCGTCTTCCCCAAGCACCCCCGCGCGCTCGCTCATCTTAGCCACTGATCTGTATAAAAACACTGTAGTGTTGCTATTTTTAGTACGTTATTTGCGCCTGGGTACGAGGCTGATTTATGTACATCAGGATTTTGACACATCAAGACGATTAACTTCAGACAAAACATTGTTTGTAAAATGTTTAAATCTTGATGAACAAAGACAAATAAAATCCATGCATCAACTAGGATTATAAAATAACATGAATATAACGCGTGCTCTGATTGGTCGAAACCCGTGTTTGAATAAGGCCATCCAAACACGGAAGACTATCGTGTTGTTGTTATTTTATAAAACAATTACTTCATGGTTTCCCTGTTAGGATGGCCTGATCCAAACACTTGGGAATGTTGCTCGAGTTAGGAAAAGCGCACAAAATCACTCGCCTTCGGCTCGTGTTCGCGCGCTTTTCTTAACTCTCGCAACATTCCCGCGTGTTTGGATCAGGCCATCCAAACACGGAAACCATAAAGTAATTGTATATTCAAATCCCTCACGAAGAATTGTAGACTCCTCAGTCGAGGTTCTGGCTGGCCGATGACACCATGGGTAGTGAATGAATATATATCACGTGCTATAGGTCTAGATTATTACGTTTTATGCCCATATTGCTTCCTATAATCCATCCTGCACGGGAGAAAACCAGAACCTACATACACAAACTATTCAACACAATATCTTTGCTGCAGAATTGAGTGGGCCTCCATATGACGGACACACAACGGTCACTTTCCAGTATAGCTTAATTGGTGATAACAATGTAAACATATATTTGAAAGCTATATTCCTATAGCCAAAATATTACTCAAAACCTCCCAACAACGGGCTGCAAAAATGCCTTATATATTTGTATATTTTGACTAAAATATATTTTGAGTAAAATAGTGCACCTACTGCAGTGACTCAAAATTTTGTGTAAAATTACTGAATTTTAGGCGCAGATTTACTCATTTTTTTGTGTGGGCGTATTATGTTACTCAAGTGTTTGAGTCAAAATACCCAGGGGTTCTTTTTGCTGTGTTGAATGGATCTATATTTAGAAATTTTATTGTAAAACATTTACTTATAAGAATATGACTGAGGATTTATTTTATAAATATATATTCGCATGGATATACATTGTCAAAAACTCAATAAAAAAAATTTGGCTGACAGTTGTTTTTACTTTATATATATACAGTACCAAATTATTATACTTATAATTATCCGATCCGAAATGTATATATTCTTGTTCAGATCAGATTTGAATATGCGTGGATGTGTTGTAAGAATGATACCTGTTGTGGCTTCTTTGTTTGTTTCTCTCAATTTCTTTGTTTTATGTACTCTTGTTTATTGACATTCGTTGCTGGAATTTGTATTGTTGTATACAATGCACAGGATACATTACTGTAAGCAGTTGTTTGTACATTGGTTTATTCTCGTTAACTATATACATGTAGTCAGCATATATGATTACAAATTTAGTCACTTACTGCATGTGCGATAAATAATTTATTATGACACCTACTAAGTAGGAAACATGATTTATTATTTATATAGAAGAATGTGTCGTTCAAATGTTGTATTCTTTAAGTTACTTTGCCAGTATACAAGGTGTCCAAAAAAACCCGAAAATTGTTTAAATAAATGTTAATTGTTAGAATTTGAATGCCTCAGCACTCCGCTGAACCCACACGTGCATCAAATCTTGACGTATGTAAATTTTATGCATAAAGAACCGTTTAAGAAGCTGTTTTAAATTCCCAAGAGAGCAGAAAATCGTGCGCTTTACAAAGATATTTTAATTTTTTAAAAGTCAATATTTAGTATATGCACCCTTGTCAATATTTTACGCATCTTTCGGTTTGGCTTAGTGCTAGGGCATTTTCAAATTTTAACAATACGTTATTTCAATGGTTTTGCGGTTTTTTTTGGGACACCCTGTAGTCAACTGCAGTATATTTGTAATGCAAAATAGATATAATGATATAGAATTATAATATTCTTTTCTTGTAATAATAAACTTTTTGTACTTTATTCCCGTTAAGTTCCTTATTAATGCATTGCCTATCCTATTGATCAGCATCTCTCGGTTGGATGACGCCCTTTCCCGCCTGCGCTTCTTCGCCCAGCGGCTCCACTCGTGTTCCAAGATCCGCCGTGGAAAGTGTAGTGAACTGTATCTCAATACTAATCGTAATCATAGCCAACAGAAGCCTCTGCGGAGGAGAGAGGTTCGATGACGCGTATTTCTGTCGAATAATATGGACTCGGTTGTCAATGCCAGAATAATTATTGAACGATGTGACGTCCACTTTACGGGGGGAGGAGGCGCTCGCAGCTCGCTCACACAACCAGTGATATGATTAAGCGGCAATTTTTTCTATGTCCCGTATTTACCATAAGTGTTCAAAACCGAAAATCTTTTTGGCGTACCTCTCAAAATTTATCATTGATGCTTTTAAAAGTGACGCCAGCAATATAAGCAAAACTTACTGAGCGTCAGACATCATTTTCTCTTTGGCGTACCGTCTATAAAGTCTCTTCATCATTTTACAGATAAAATCTCTTCATTATTTTACAGATAAAGCCTTAAGCATACTTTTTAAGTTTGTTTGCCGATTGAGAAACGTGTCGAAAAATAAAAATTTTGAATGTAGTCATATTAACCAACAGGTGGGAAATTTGTCGCCGCTGACCAAAAAATCGCGGGCAGAAACAAAGCTCCATTGCATTTACATTCAAAACAAAGCAGAAAGTTAGCAAGAAGCTGTTTTAACTGACGATTTTTTGCTTTCCATTCAACGATTCACAAATTAACGGTTATTCTTTTAAAAATCGATCATGAATTCTTTGTTTTGGGATGATTTTGTTTTGTAATTGAGTGATTGGAAGAAGTGAATATGGCGACGTGAACATGGGAGTAAATACCGTATACGTCGAGCTATGGCTTGCTTAAAACCGTAAAAAACGAAGAAAAACGTGATATGAGAATGAAATGTAAATTGAAATTTAAATATGTAAAAATAGCTTGACTTTGAACTGTATTTTCTTAAAAATAGCCCGTGGCCTCAATTTCAAATATAGCTAAATGAAAAGAAAAACCTTTTCGGCGTTTGTAGGTATCAAACATATCTTCAGGAAAATAGGGGCTCACAAAGTTTTAGCTAAGTCTTTGAGACCCAGTTGCTTCGTACGTGTTGTGGTCAAATTTTTGCCAAGAATCAAAAGCCGAAAGGTGAACTTCCTTCATGAAAACCGCCTCGAGAAGGGTCTAGTTTGAAAAGTTAGCTCTTAATTTCCATTTCATGAGCATATTTTGGTTACACGTTAAATATTTTTGCACTTGATGAGATTCAAAATTTGTTGTATATTCAAGCCCGGCTTCACAGTTCAGTGTAATTTTGGTGATGACCGGAAAAGAAATGAGGATATTTTAAAAACTGGCAGTGGCCACACGATAAAACTTTCTAAAAATGTTCTCTGTTTCATGTATTTTTATTTGATATCTTAGGTATAAGCGTAAAAGTATGGGCTCATACATTTTACGAGGTTATAAAATGCATGACTTGTCTCTATTTTCATGTAAACATTCGAAATTTTTCGACAGCAAAGTAGCAACTGTTTCATATCGAATGCACACGGACAGCACACCAGCTAGGCGGACAATGGCAGGGTACTGAAATAGAACATCACTAAAAAATTCTGTATGATTAATTTAGATCATGTCCATTTTCAACATAAAACAGTCATTTATTTTGTACCAAACATTTGGCAATATTTACACAATTGCAGCTTTTTGTAAACACGCGTTGCGTGTATTCCACGCAATTGCGTGGCTCATTTTGCTCGCGCATGCTCAGACAAATTTCCCACCTGTTGTCATAACCGCTAGTGGTATTATATATAGCATTTGTAAATAATATCTAAACAGATCTGAGATAATATCTAAACAGATCTGAGGTGCAGGATATTGACGATATAATCTGCTCTAATTCTTGCACAATTTTATGGCGCCATATTAATTTTGTGCCTCTCTGAAAGACACCAACATGCATGACGGCGGCATAATACTAAATCCATAGTTTTGGCAATAGTTCGAACAAAACCTGTCTACTAGATCTACTAGATCTTTTGTCTGTTAATTTTCTGGTGTTATTCCGTGCAAGCAAATGTTGATGAAAACCAAAAGGGTTTGATCTCCAGATTGGAAACATGCACGCATATGCTCTAGAAAGTTATGGGTTTACGTTCTGTGTGCCGCTTCAGTAAAACTAAAACAAACTCACGATCAAGAGCTGTGGAAACAAACCAACATTTGAATCTTTTTTAAGACTCATTAGTTTCGGGCGCGTGTTATACGTAACATACAAAAAAATGACTTGCAGTAAAGTTTTATGAGAGCATCCGGATGCGGGCTTATACGGATCGTAAAGGCTAGCTGAAGAAGATGCGGGCTTATACGGATCGTAAAGGCTAGCTTCCACTCATGAAAATTATCCATGGATTGGAACGGACAAGAACATTTTTCTTTGTGTTAAAGTCATTAGTTCCAACCCAGAGCTCACAAGACAAAGAAAAATTTTCTTGTCCGTTCCAATCCACGGATAATTTTCCTGAGTGGAAACCGGCCTTAAAGGAGCAGTGTCACCTGGTGCGCATCTTTTTTGCGCACGCGAACTTGAAAAAGTCAATATGGCGGATTCGCGAGCGGATTCACAAATTATATGCCAAAATATGTATAGTTCCTTACCGTAGAGCTCGCCGTAGAGGACTTCGAGAGAGTATTTTAGGTACCGAACAATAGGTATACGCAGAAAAGATGCGCACCAGGTGACACTGCTCCTTTAAGGCCGGTTTCCATTGCAGTCGCTTTGCCCGTGCGGGCAGAGCGGGCTTTGAAAATCTGCTCACGCGTGACGGGCGTCAAAAACAATGAACTTTCCACTTTCGTCGTAACGTAGCGTAGCATTTTCTTTTGTGTCGAAGTCATTAGTTCCACTCTAGTGCTCAGGAAACAAAGAAATACGCTACGTTTCGGTACGATACGGTTGAAGTGGAAAACGGCCTTAAGCTTTGCAATAATAAAGAAACGTTGTGTTTCCACAAACAAAAACTTGCAGCAAATTTTTACTACAGAATTTTTCTGCTTGCTGTTTTGAATAAATGTATACAGCTATTTCGATTAAGGTTGTCCCCCGAGCAAAGCGGAAAAGTCGATTACGAGCGCGAGAGGCTGCTGGGAATCGCTAATATAAATTCATTAATTTCTAATAAATTCATTAATCCCTAATAATATTGACTTATTAGGAAATTAAAATATCTTTGTAAAGCCAGCACGATTTTCTGCTCTTGGGAATTTAAAGCAGCTTCTTAAACAATTTCTTTACGCATAAAGTTTACTTATGTAAAGCTTTGATGCACTTGTGGGTTCCGCAAAGTGCTGAGGCATTCAAATTCTAACAATAGATACGTTATTTCAATAGGTTTGGTTTTTTGGGACACCCTGTACATGCAGTACACCCCAAGCACGAAATTCCTTTCTATTGTGTTTACGCACCCTTAGGATCAGTTCTGAATCGTGCAAATTCTAAAAATATCGATCAAATTCTAAAATGTTTTTTGAGACACCCTGTAGTGAGGATTTTGAAAAAAAATTATAGTGTGAGAAAATATTAAAAATGGTTTCAACTTTAAGGCCCTGTCACACTATTGCACATCGTACTAGCGTATGCCAGCGTATATGAAAAATATCACTTATACGCTGGTATACGCTGACATACGCTAGGGGTACGTTAGGCTAACTAATTAGGTTGTATACATTTGAAGCGCCTGCACGGTCGCGCATACGCTGGCATACGGTGGTATACGCTGGCATACTGCGACTGGGCCCGGCGAAAACATGCTTAAAACGTTTGTGCATATTCGGACGTACGGTTTATACGATAAGAATACTCTAGGCACACGCTGAATACGCTAGAGGTACGCCAGATGTACGGCACTCATACGCTGACATTTCAAGGGATTTTTGTGCGCATGAAAATTATTTCAATTTTGTACACTTCTCATACGTTTGTCTCATACGCAATAGTGCCTTAAATCAGGGAAATCGACTTTGACAGCGCATACGGTTCAAACATTATTACCAACATTAATTCGTTAGGGTTTGAAAATAGAACAACACAACTTCAGATTTAATCCTTTATTTTGTTACAACAAGTGTAGTGTACATGGGATGTGCATTGATCTAAAATTGCCCCATAAGCGTTTAAGCGATAAAGTGTAAATTAACTTCAAAACCATAGATAGAATTGGAAATTACCTACAACTTTAGTTGTCACTTATATTTTCATTTGAAATTTAGGATTGATGATTAAGCCACACCAGTGGTTCTCTAATTAAACCCTTTTTAATTAAAATGGTTGAGGATTCAGCCACACCCATGCATGTTTTTCTAGTTAAACGTCATCTACTTTGTTCTCTAATAAAATTAACCTCATTAATGTCCAAAGGACAATGGTTGTCTAATTTAATGTTCTCTAATTGACTCTTCAGTTAATCGGCATTGTTGGTGATGCCGCAGATTTTGTTCTCTTATTACGAGTTGATAACGCTCTCGAATACATCCTTCTGGAAAGTACGTCACTTTGGTTATAGGGCCTCGTTTTAGTGATTGGGACGACATGCTTTAACTAATGTCGCTTACTCGAAAACGAGGCTCTATAGTTAAAGTGACGTACTTTCCGCGGAAGGGTGTATTGCTTGCATGATATTGATATGAGAAGCGTCATTGTAAGTTGCTTTTTTATCACAACGATGCTTAATTATACTTTCTTCTTCTACCAAAGTGAGGAAAATTCAAGTAAACAAACATTGGAAGCGGATGAGGTTATACTTGTATTATTATCATGTACAGAGACAAAATTAATCTTAAATTACTTTATAATTTTTTTTTACATTTAATGTTACATCATATGTTATAGGTGCAAAATATCGTTCCATTATAAATTGTGTTCGTCGTAATTATATTGTTCATTATATATATTGTGGCATACCGATTAGTCGGTATGTGTTTTAGCTATTTACCCAGTAAATTGCTTGTGCTAATAAATATATTATTTTATTTCTTAAAACTTTATCGTGTGCATTGTGTGTAATTTTTTTTTAAAAGTGCATGTACTTATATAAAATGTGCACAATAACTCATTTCGAGTTATGTCAAGAATGTGTCTTGTTAAATTCAGGACGCATTCTGATAATATGGTGCAACAGATGGTGATCAACTGCCAGTTTTCGGAATAGGAGATTACTGTTAATTCTATGCAATGTACAAACATTGCCATGCATTGTGGAGAATAACTAAAATAGAGAGATTTAATTCAACATTCATCAACCTCTGCTGTCCTGTATTACAGAGGTTCAGATTTTAACTTCCACTACCACTACCAATGCATTTAATCTACCCAATTAACCAATCAAATACGTTTTAAGCCTGTGAGAGGTAGTACGTGGTAGCAGAAGTCAAACCTGAACTTCTCTAGTCTTCACCGAAACTTACCAATTAATTAACTTCACCGAAATTTACACTTCTCCTGCAATGGTATTGAGGCATCGGTTCCAGGTGATGGTACTAATTAACCATGCTCCGGAATTTTTAACATGAATTTTTCTGAACGTTAATATTTTTTAAGAAAAACTCGGCTATCATGCATGTTTTTGGTTTCAGCAAAAAAGAAACGATTTGCAGTGTTTGACCTGCTCAGTTTTCCCAGCTAACGAAAAGATGTTTTAGCCAAAATGATTATACATAATATATCCACGCATAAATATTCATGCATAACAATGCTGCAGGCTTAAAAATTATCCTAATATAAGAATATTAGGATAATTTTGAAGCCTGCAGCATTGTTATCCGCACAGTTACATTTTTAAATATTTTTATAATAAGCAGGATTGGATTGTTAAATTTTTGAGATGAATTTGATGAATGAATGAATGAATGAATGAATGAATGAATGTCTATTCTCTGCTAACATTTCCTTTTCTGTATGGGATCATGTAAACTTCCCCAGGGGTACACTTAAAAATGTATTATTAAAAAAGGGAGTGGCTCATTGAAAGAGGTGTCATAGCAAGGGAATTTACAGTTATTTTACTTAGATTTGTATTTTGTGCTTTGCGTTTACTTTGCGTTCTTCTATCATTTTTGTGAACTTAGATGTTAAGGCTGTAAAAACCTTTATATTTTCTCAGAATTCATTGAAACTGCATGTGTAATTTTCTTTGTAGCTGAATATATCTTTGCACCAAAACCCATTCACCAAGATGTTGCCCATGAATTTAACGATGCTGCGATTAACAAAGTCACAAATGTTGCAATGTCTAAAAAGAAAAAACCCGAGAATGATTAGTTACATGGTGAAATTGAAACTGAAGTAAAACTATGGAAATTGAAATCAAAGTTTCTTAGGTGAGTTGAATAAGTACAATTATATCATTCATTAATAATATATATTAGTTGTTATTTAATTTACATTTACTGTGCATTTTATTAGTTCCCCAACATATATAAATCTTATCACCCATACAGGGTTTATGCAAGACACTTGGTATTTAGAGAAAACGCTCTTCATTTAGTATATTATTGTTGCATTTTTGAACATTGATGGATGCTACTCTGAGTGTCTCCATACCCGGCAAGCTGAAAAATTGCTTGCATGTATATATAGGTATAGGAATCGAATGCGCGACTTTTGGCTTGCTTTGTAGTCGAATGCTCTACCAAGGTCAAGTTAGTTCAATCTATAGTTGCTTTGATATCTGTATATACGGTGGTGAACGCGAGTGCACATGCATAGAGCCGATTTTTTGTTAAATGTTTGATGTACTATTTAAAACATGAGCAGCACGCTGCAGCAGTGTTTTATCAGATATAAAGGTACGAGGCGAAGCCGAGTATCTTTAGGTCTGATAAAACACGCACTGCGAATGTTTTAAATTGCTTCAAAAACGATCGATCTAGTAAGTTCACTGGCGAAGTAATTTGCAAAAAATACGTTGTGTAAGTCGAGAAAATCAAAGTTAAATTAAGTTTATGTAGAAATCTCTATCGCATATAAAGATACGACATGCTTATCATTTTTTCTTTGTGCTTTCCTCATAATTATTAATAAGTTTTTGAAGTTACGACGTCATATATAGCTGGGGATATTTGCAGGCGCATGTGGTCTTCAACTATGTACAGTCTTAGCCTATATGTCACGTGTGCCATTCACGCATGTGAGTTGAGTGAATGGTATGTGACACAAGCAAGTCTATGCAGGTGTTTAGTCAATTACCTTAACAAGTTTTGGCTACGAAATTTAAGGATATTTTCAGGCAGAAAAAGGACAAACCTGGTAGATGTTGTTTTGATAGTGATCGTGGATATGCTGTTGGCTTTCCATGTCCAATGTATTCAGCACCTTGGATGTGCTGTTGGCTTTCCATGTCCAATGTACTTAGAGTTGAGTTGGCATGTCCAATGGACTTAGTAAATATTTCTTCTGTGTAGTTGCCTGCACTCACTCCCGTTGAATAATTAATGGTTTTGAAAACCTAAGTGCATATGGATTATTTTTATACTATACGTTAAAGTGAACTTTATATTAGACATTAGGTGCGTGCAGAATGTTTATACGTTTGCAGTGAGTGCAGTGAGTGCAGTTAGTAGTGTTAGTATTTTAGTTTTCACCCAATACGATTTTAATTAAAACTTACTTGTATAGCTGAGTTAAACGAACCAGCGTTGAACAACTCGTGAAATATAAGGATAATCCGTTGTATGGGAATTTCCTGCAAATAAGTATCTGTGTAGTTTGTCATCTCTGAGATATTGTTCAGAGTTATTTGTTGCAACAGCCACTGGATTATGGGTGTTTTACTTAAAACACGACAACTCATTTTGATAGACGAGTTTGTGAGCTTGCCTACTGTAGCTGCAATAGGCTCATCTAATGAGATTCTTGTGTTTGGGTAATATAGTTTTTTCAAGTCACTCAGACTTGCTTGGCCCCAAACCAGCCTTAATGCGTAGAAAGTTGTGCAGGTGATGTCTTCAGTGGTTTGACCAATGTTAATTTTGGCCAGTGAAAGTAGTGTTTTTTTGTTTATGTCAATCGTGCATTCGTCGCCCAGATCTTTGACAGAAAACAATCTTGCAAAATGATAATCACGGGATCTCCATCCGTATAACAACTTTAAATTACGTTTTCCGAGCTTGGTTGTACGTTTTATTAAGGAGATGGCATTGTACTTTTTAGTATTCAGCCTTTTGGAAGTGTAAATGGTTTTCAACATTGATAATGTGAACTTTTCGATCTTCCTTTTGTCTTCTTTTACGGGACTGATAACAACTTTAATAAGATGGATCATCTTCAACAAAGATAATCTTTTAATATCATTATAAGGTACTCGAATAAGATCTCCCAGTGTTGTTGGTATGATGGACATTTCTCGGGCTTGTTTCTCAAATGCTTCAGTAATCGCCACGTCTCGGAACGAGTTCCATTGTGAACGACAGATGGTTTCGTTCTCAGGCATAGGTATTTTGCTAATCTTAAGTTTTAACAAAATAGTTCTCGTCAATAGTAGAACGGTATCTCTTACTCCCATTGCTTTGATCATAGGAATGTTGATATTGCTCATCTTAGCCAATTGTGTAGGCGTGATACTGAATCCTTCATAAAAACTACGCATTGTTTCATTTCGATAAGTTTGTAGTTTTTCATGTAGCACAGTGACATTGCTAAGATACATGTCAACTTCTTCAAGTGTGAATCCTTCCATCTCTTCTTGTGTTTTGTTAATAAGTTCTGCCAAATAACACGGAGTTAAATTCAACTGTTTAGATCTGTTTTTTATAACAATTTCAGTTATTGTGCCAACAATCTTGATCCACTGTTCTTCGTCCGCAGCGTAAAATTTCATCAGATTCATACGATGCTTTTGAAGAATGAAGTCCACACTGAATCCGTATCTTCTTGCCAGAACTTTCATTGCCAATTCTTGGATTTTGTAGATCTGAAGCTCGGTAAGGTTGTATAAACTTTCATTAGATTCGCTCAATAATTCCGTAACAGGAATCTTGTAAGACCACTTACTACTCCGCTTTGGGTACGTAAGTTCCTTTCGTGTTAACGTTTTTGAAACGTGAGATGAAGCCGCAATAAGGAAAACGACTTCTATCTTTTTCTTTATTGTTTCAGAAATGTCATTATCTGCATTTCTTGCCACATCGAGAGTTGTTACTTTCGAGTAAAAGTCTTTGTCCATTTCATAAAATAAACGAGTTGTGTTCGATAAAAAATCGATATATGGAAGTTGTACTAGTGGACTTATTGATACTGGAATACGGATGGAATCTTCTCTCGCGTGAGAAATGTCCAAGAATATTGAAAGACATCCAAGGATATATAGGAGGTATATTATTTTGCAATGCTCCATCGCGGATTCCTCTCTTCTTCCATAAACGGGGAACAACGTTAATTGACGATATATAAATGCATCAGCTGCAACGCTGCAACGCAATAACAACACTTTGCATTAATTTAAAATTAAAAACCAATTAAAAGTCTGTTTCAAACAGTAACGATTGTTTCAAAATGTATACTTACTTGTGTTTATATCTGTTAGCCTGTAGAAATGGTTTTGTCTGCAAAGATGTGCCAGAAGTCATGAATCAGAACTAACTGCGTGTACACTATGTTATGGTTACTATGGACCGGAGCCTTTAATTTCTAACCACAAGCGATATTTATGTTTCGAAAGCAGTTAAGATATATTGTCGGCCTAACCTCAAGTTTATGTTTTGACCTCATTGTTATGTAATCTTAACGTTGTGACAAAGCTAGTAAAATTAAAATTGTTAATATAGCCGCTTTCTGCTTCCGCGTGTTAAATGACTTGAGATACTTCAAGTATCACAATTACTCATTTCAGTATTTATTTATTCAATTACAGTTGAGTAGTATATAGTGCACCTGCTTTTGTGTTTTGCAATGGAGAAATACAATTCCCTTTTTTTACTTACTGCAGTTTATAGTAGCGCGTTCGTGATTGTTCCAGCTTCAACGTTGTATATGCGTCATTAATTATATTTTTAAAAAATTGACCGACAAAAACAGGATAGGGTTTCTTAAGAGAAAATTAAATGGGTTCTTTAGTGGTTTTCTTTCACATTCTACTAGTTTTCCCGAGACAATTGGCGCTTATGGCTCATATTTAATTCACAAAAGCGGACAGTTCAACACTTTGTTTGTTTTGTAGGACTAATACGCGGTTAATGTTTTTGCGCCAGTTCTTTTTTAATGTAACGATGTGAACTGAAAAAAATAGCAAGAGATGACACTGTAAATGCACAGCTTAAGCGCAATTTTTCCAATTTCTGAGTCATTTTGACACAAGAATATGAAAAGTTTGCCTTGAATAACAGTTCTGTACTCTATGAAAAATATTAATAAAATTTATCAATAGATTTAATTCAAATATTATACTAGTAGAATTTCTTTAAAACTGGAGTGTATTCCTAAAGTTTGAGTATTATAGTGGATTACTCGTGAGCTGCGGAACGATCACGTGATTATCATCAGCGCACGAATGGTATGTCATTTCAAGGGGGGAGGGGGTTCAAGGCAAAAGTTTCATAGTTGTACTCAAATCTCAATACATTTTGTACCGAAACGCCCGGAATTCACTATAAACGAATACTAACCATACTCTGAAATAGGGTTTAAACTAACCAAGATCGAACCTGAGTTAGGTGCATTTACAAATCAGAAAAGGAACCCAAGTTCGTGATAACTCAAACTGAACCCGACTTAGACCTGTTTCAAACGTCGCGCTTCTCATGTGCCGAACGCATTAAAAACAATAGATAATCAGCTGAAATGCCTCACTATCTATTGTTTCTAATGCGTTTGGCATATGAGAAGCGCGACGTTTGAAACAGGCCTTAGTTTTCGTAGCTTATTGTGTCTGTTTTGCCCCACCCCGTCTCAATGTCCTATAGGCCAATGTAAATGATTTAATTCGGCACATGTTCAAAGAGTTTCGTGTTCGTGCTGGATAGTGCGAAGAACAGGTTATGATGTTGCCGCACGAGACATCGCGCCGCTTTGTATATCGAACATTGTCTCCTCCCCACCGCCTTCAATTTATTTAATTTTTTCTAATTGTTCTCTATTTTTAAATTTCCATTGCTTTAAACAACGAATTTTCTTTCATGCAAATGTTTCTCTTATCATGCAGCAGATGTTTCCCATGCAAAGATCAAGGGAATGAATATACTTGACTATTATATTTGTTTTGTTGCTAAGATATAAAAATACCTTACTGAGCAAAAAGTGTCAATGAAACGATTCATGACAGCAGGTATTAAACAGGAATTAAAATAACAATAGCAGGATCCAGTTCGTCAGCGGATTGCAATGCAAGTAGCCTACAATGTAAACTGTGCTCTCCTAAATGTTAAATTGCTAATAATACTGATTATAAAAAGAATATTTTAGATAGTAAATCAATGATCTTTTCTTGATTATTAAGTCTTTCTCGATACTAACACTGCATCATAAATTATGAATATAATTGGTTCCTACAATGTCACTTGATTATCCTGAACGAGAGATCTATATCCAGCGACCTCAAGTGACTGCTACGCCACGGAAAAAAATCATAGGTCTACAAAAAGTGCAATATCAAGCTTCTCTTTAAATGAATCAAATACATTTCTTTCTTAACTTGTTGCCTGTTCTGCCAAAATGCTGTGCGAGTTATTTTGAAACACAAATTAAATATGCGTAACTTGTATCATTGGGATATTTATGCGGCCACATGCATTATAATGTCGCAATAAAATTTCATTTGACCAGTTTCACCTACAACACGTCATAGACAGGTTCAAATGTTGGAAGAACGTTTTGAAATAAACGAAAAGTTAATGAAACTGACATTTTCATTTCATTATTTGTTCGTTTGTTGATATAACCTTGGGAAAAGTTCTAAACTATTATTTTTATATAATTGTTTTGCTCGTTATAACTTTATCTAAATTACAATGTTATGTTCACTGATTAAGTTTAAAACATGTGTGCCATGTAGCTTTAGTGATTTGGGGCCCGTTGTACGTTCGAAATCCGTTAGCTTAATCCTGGGTTAAGGAGAAACATCAAAAACACACTTCGCAATAGATTTTATAAACTTAGAAATAGTTTACAAGAAATCCTTTCCAGATAGAAGTTTTATTTCCTGAAGTATGGAAATGCGCGGACTTGAAAACAAATACACAAATGATTAAACTTTAATCCAAGGTTACCGCTGATTGTGCTTTGAACAACCGGCCACTGACGAATATAATCAACTGGACGTAATCAGTAGATAGACGTCGAAATGTCAAAGTGGTTGATATGTATAGCTAACAATTGTCTGCAGTTCTATCTATATATAAAAGTATTATATAAAGTGTTCAAAGAAAGATATAGAAAGAAAGATATAGAGAGTTTTGCTGTTGCTAGGTACAAATTGTTTTGCTTCGAACAATGTTTTGTTTCTCCCGTTGCTACCCACCAGGACGCCAATAAGATTGAAGTTTTGTTTGTGGGCGTTTTAACACGTCATGGCTAATGTCGGCCTTACGGGTGGCTATATGTATGTTCCAGCCTGCGTCATGCAATACGAATACCGAATATTTATCGTTTATGTGTGGAAAATGATTATTATTTACCAGGTTCTATATGAGAACGAGTTGTGATAAGCCTCGTTTTTGTCCAAAATAATTGTGTGAAATAAATTTACACCAAATCAATATGGACATAATAGCGCTTTGGCCCATTTTAGCCGCTCCTGTTACACTGCATTATTCCTTGCTTACAGCAATATAAAACACACTGCATGCATGGGTCTATCAAATACTCTGGGTTTATTTATATTTACAATGAAATTTATTTTCAAATATGCAAGTCAGTGAAAAAATAAATTATGTGATAGACTTGTGGATTACGAATGTTTGCCGGACAGTTCCGGACATTTCCGATGTTTTTTGAAAAAATAAACAGTGAAAAAATAAATTATGTGATAGACTTGTGGATTACGAATGTTTGCCGGACAGTTCCGGACATTTCCGATGTTTTTTGAAAACTGCGGGTAAAATTATTAAACTGGATCCCGCCAAACAATTAACATGTTTTGTTATTGGCGTCGTGAAATAAATGTGCGCATGGTCATGCAAGTGTTTGTGATTCATTCTTGAGAATTTACTATGTAGTTTCATATAAAGTGTAAAATGTAATCTGCATGCGTTTATAAAATGTCTTTTCATTAGTCGAGAGCTATGATATCTATTAGGACAGACACGTGGATGACGCATTTCAGTGGCGGTGTCACAGGAGATTCGCCCCCCCCAGGAGATTCGCCCCCCCTCTCAAAAGGGGGGCGATATTCCTAGGAATATCGCCCCCC
>CACRXK020004839.1:0-30145 GCA_902702795.2 Paramuricea clavata | reverse complement strand
TTCTGATATTTATTCATATGTTATTGTTTAAATTAAAATTGATATTTCATTGTGAGAGGTCTTGCACCAGTCAGTGTATTAAAATCTGTTAGCCTTAGTGTAATGCCAGGAAAACTATCCATGTTTTTCAATGAAACATAACTATGTGATGGTATTCAAATTAACCAGACTCTCTACTTACATTTCATGCTAACTCGTTAAGATGAATGTGCTCAACTTTCAGTACTTTTTTATTTTACCTTGTCTAACACCAGAGTCTAACACCAGATCATTTTACTTGTGAAAGAGAGTGGACAACTTTGATAGGTTACCTTGCTGTCTCCCTGTGTTATGTGTAAACTCATTAAGACCCAATTCACAAATTCATTTCAAAGCTCAATATTTTGCCCTGTCTAATACCAGACTATTTTGCATTGTTTGGCGTTAACACATTTCGATGCAATTCACCCTAACACTCAATCCCCACTTTCAGTACTTTGATATTTAATTATCAGATGATTTTACTCATCAAAATGAGTGTTGGTCATTGAAAGGTTAATAATTAAATTAAACTGCAAAAGCTGCTGTGTTGGCATATTTAGAAGCAATGTGCCCTACTTTTAGTACTTTGTTATTTTACTGTGTTTATTCTATTAATGTGCTTGAATAAACACAGTAAAATAATACTTAGAGTAAAATAATAAATTGGGTGCATTTGGGCACATTTAATTAATGGGTTAACAAGACACATTTGAATTAAATAAATTTATTTGCTTTTTACAGCTTCTGCATCAACAAAGTATGGATGTAAGGCCTCAGAGGTTCGTCAACACATGAGGACAAAAATAAACAGCATGGGGAAGGCAAAGTGTTGCAAAGTACAGAAAAGCAAACAAGAACTTATTTGAGGACTATGTTTTGAGGCCAGTTTTAAACTTAACTTTAAATATCACTCAATTATGGTTATTACCTATGGTTTAGCCCATTGCACTAGCGCTCTGATGAGTAAAATCATCTGGCGTTAGACGGAGTAAATTAGTAAAATAATAAAGTAGGGCGCAATGCAATTCAATGGGTTAACTAGACACATATATAGGAAGATAGGCTAGTTAATCCATTCAGAGCCAGCGTTCTCCCCTTGACAAGTAAAATTGTCTGGAGTTAGACAGAGTAAAATCATGTGGCATTGGACAAAGTAAAAAAAAGTCTGGTGTTAGACAGAGTAAAATAATAAAGTAGGATGCATCATATGGCAGTGCATGGAGGTAGAACGGCACAATAGGTGGAAACTATAATTGATTTGTAATGTTTAGTATAACCAATTTCTCATATTAATATTTATATTTGCAATATTAATTAGTATTTATTAATATTTATATCTATTTTTTGCATTAAAAAATTAAGAGTGATGAACAACATTGTGTGTCATTTACTGGAATTCCTATAATAATTTGGGACTAGGAATTCCTGTAGGAAAAATTCTTATAGGAATTCCTGTAGGAAAAATAGGAATTCCTATAGGAAAAATTTCTATAAGAATTTGGGACAAAATTCTTATAGGAATTTTTCCTATAGGAATTTTTCCTATAGGAATTTTGTCCCAAATTCTTATAGGAATTTTTCCTATAGGAATTCCTATAGGAAATTTTCGTAAGGGTAATTATTTTAAAGTTCAAATTATCTCTGATATAAAGGGCAATTCCACCTCCTTGGCGATTTATACGATTACACATAATAATATTATAATCCACGAGTTTACATTGGTCAACTTCAGTATCAGATAGCCAAGTTTCCGTTAATCCAATTACAGAAAAAGGATAACTTAAAAGGTGTAGGTAATCAGTGAATTTATCGAAATTATGTCGGAGACTACGGACATTGAAATGGTTGAGGGAGAAAGAGTCGTGTTTATCAGAATACAGACTTATAAATTCATCTCCAAGTAGGTACTTGGTATTATTAGGTATGTAACTGCTGAAAAATTGCTGGTCTGGATCGAGATAATTTAGATTCAATATGGGAGAATTCAAAGAAAATGGATTGAATAATAAATCATTAAATGAGTCTATGTTAAGACTAAGTCTGGAATCATGTTCAAGGAGTTCTAACAGGAAATCGTCATCAGAAAGAAAACTGAAAGGGATTGCATCTGCTATACGTACAAAAGCTACAGAACCAGTCATCGGAACTTGCACCAATTCAATATTGTCATTATAACTAAGAAAAGTACATTTTAGATGAACCCAGTCTTGGCATACTTCACAATAAATAGCTTTTTGGTTTGAACATACGGATTTAGCGCATACATTACAAAGCTCCTTGGTCATTAGAACTGAGCAGCATACAAATTACAACAATATATAAGTAATATAATTCAATGAATGAGAATAAAACAGAGTAATTATAGGCAAGGACAAATTTTAAACAAATCCAATTACAAAAGACAATTGGATGAATAAACACAAATAACATAAGCACAAATTAGAATTCAAAACCTAACAAATTAGAGGCTGCAAAATATAACACGTCAAGCCAAGTAGCACAGTTTGGAATGTTGTAATAGGATATTTAAAATGGCTTTATAAAAAGTCAGTAATGTATTAATGATGAAAATGTACTATTTGAATACTTATCTTTGGCTTTGAAGCTTGTTGATATCTTTTTGTTTCTCCAGCACGATTTTCCTACCTTTGTGCAATAGGCCAATTATTCTAACATCCATGGACTAAGTGGTTGAAGTTTCAGGATGGGAGTCAGCTGCTGTTAAGTGCACTTTGACCCTTAGAAATCAGGCTTTCCGAGATACTAACCTCAGAACCCTTCAGATGTTTTTTCATTCGGAATATTTCTGAGCATTTATTATATCTCGCAAATTTTACAATTATTTTACAATCATTGTTGGAACTGTTTACCGACCACCCAACCAAAACCTTACTTGTTTTATTGAATATTTTAATAAAATACTTTCAATAATTTCCAAAGACAATAAACAATGCTATATAATGGGTGATTTTAATCTAGATTTATTTCGCTATGACGAACACCCACTTCTGCAGGAGTTTTTAGACTCACACATGTTTATTCCTCTTGTTAATAAGCCTACGAGACTAACTTCTCATTCAGCCACATTAATTGACAACATATTCACGAACTGTTCTTCACAAAATATCGTAAATGGAATTATTCTGAATGATTTATCTGATCATTTACCTGTCTTTGTGTTTTCCACTACTGAAACCATACGATGCAAAAATGTAAACAAATATTTCATATGTGACTACAATGAAATGAATTTAACCACATTTCGAACTAGCTTATCTCGGGTTGACTGGACTAACCTTTTACTGGGAGAAGATCTGAATGAACTCTTTGATTCATTTGCAATAGAATATCACAAACATTTCGAGAACTGCTTTCCATTATACATATCTAAGCGGAATTCATCTAGGCACCTGAAATCGCCAAAGCTTACTAAAGGTTTACTGGTTTCCGTCAGGAAAAAGAATAAGTTGCATAAAAGATATCTCGCAAACCCTACTTCACTTCATGATTCCCAATAGAAGAAATACAAAAATAAGTTGAATCATTTACTTAGGATAGCCAAAAAAAACTTATTATAACAACCAGTTTGAATCTGCTAAAACAGATCTGAAGAAACTTAGACATGGAAACTTATTAATGAAGTTATGAATTTGAAAAATAAAAAATCTTCATTACCGTCTTTATTTAAATCAAACGGTATGACAATTACAAATCTTATTGAAATAGCAAACGGATACTGTAATTTTTTCACTGGCATTGGTTCATATCTAGCAAATAAAATTCTCCCAACTAATTGCACTTTTCCTAATTTCCTGGGACCCTTGATTGGAGAGTCAATATTCCTTAACTCTTTCTCAATAGGGGCCATTACGCGTAGAACGTGCACGTTCTACGGATATTTCGTTTATATCTTCGGTTCAGTACACGCTATGTCGATGAAAATACCACCATTCGATTCAGTATAAAAATATATACTAATTTATAACGATAGTTTTAGTCACTGGCTACATTGTAGCGATTTATAAGCTTTGAAAGTCAAACGGGCTTATATATGATCAAATTACGCAATATTACTAACAAATTATACACATAGACATACCTTTCGCCGAACATAACTTCGGCCCCTTGAGACGTATGCTCATTCTTGTATTCTTGATCAATGAAGCAGTTAAAAATAACACGTATAGTCTTATTTTCAAGCTTCTATCTTTAAAACTGAGTTTTCTTGCCGAATTTTGCATTTCTGCCCGAATTTGCATTAATCCCAATGACGAAAAACCGTCAAAACAATGCGTAGTTTGTATCGCGTGACTCTGGAAATGCCAGAAATGGACTCTACAGGTCAAAGTGCACCCATACGCGTGAGTTTGACGTCATCCCGGCTAAAGGGAGCTCCTTATTGGCCAAGTATTACGTAATACAAGTGTGTGCGAGTAAAACCCGATACCTTGAAAAATTCAAAATAAATATTTCTACTTGCCGTATTCATACGAAACTTTCTACACTAAAGCGCTTGAATACAAAGAGTATTTTGCACATATATCCTTTCAGAAAATGACGCCAAATTTTAGAATATATTCAACTTTTTCTCTTTTTCCCGTTTGAATATTTGGCGAAGCCGTGAGGATAAATATATGATTGTTTTGGTTTGTGTAATGTTTTGACGGCACTTGACCATTTAAAAGGGGGGTAAATACTCGCCGAGATATTTGTATTAGAAAAATTGAATCGAAATGTAATACGAAACCGGTTGTTGAGAAAGAGTTAAACCGACTTCCAGGCATGAACTAAGAGAGATTTGCTTGACTTTTAACAACAGAAAAGCACCTGGCTATGATCATATTCCAATGCATCTCATAAAAAATTCATTTGATCTTGTAGCAGAGCCATTGACGCATGTGATTAATCTGTCTCTAGAAAAAGGAGCATTTACAGACAAACTAGAAATTGCCAAAATCATTCCTGTCCACAAATCTGGTGATTTAGATATATTTACTAACTACAGACCCATTTCAATTTTATCAGGTTTTTCTAAATTTTTTGAAAGAATCATGTACAACCGTTTGCTAGAATTTAAACAAATTTGAAATCTTATATTGTCACCAGTTTGGTTTCCGCTCTAATAATTCAACAAATCTTGCACTGACTAACAAAATTGCTACTGCCATTGATCAACATGAAATCATGGCGGGTGTTTTCTTACATCTTTCTAAAGCATTCAATACTTTAAATCATGATATACTATTCAGCAAGCTTGAGCATTGTGGCATACGTGGAGTGGCATTGCATTTAATAATTGAAAACAATTTGTTAGTTATAAGAATGTTTCTTCCAATGAACAAGTCATCAAGTGCGGTGTGCCTCAAAGTTCAATTTTAGGCCCACTGCTCTTCATGCTCTACATAAATGACCTTCTGAACGCATCACATTTAGCTGAACCTTTACTATTTGCTGACGATACCAGTATATGTTACTCTCACTCTGATCCTCTGCTACTAACCACAGTTCTAAATAAAGCGTTACATAATATAGGTTTATGGATGCGGGCTAATAAGCTATCTATTAATATTGATAAAACGTATCATATTATTTTTCAAACCAAGCAAAAGAAAACTTCATATGACATACCCTATTTTAATTGATGGTACATTGCTTGCTCGGAAGAAACAGGTTAATTTTCTTGGGGTCCTCCTAGATGAAAATCTTTCTTGGAAACCACATATGGGTCATATTTGCAAAAAGATATCTAACGCCATTGGTATCGTCTACCAAGCTCGTTTCAATTTGTCTGCGAGTACTAAATTGTCTTTACACTACATCTTAATTTATCCATATCTTACTTACTGAAATATTATTTGGTCATCCACATACCTTTCAAATTTAAAGCGTGTACTCGTATTACAGAAACGAATTGTCAGACTGATGACAAATTCAGATTTTTAAGAGCATACTGCTCCGCTTTTTATCGAACTGAATGTGCTTGACATTCATAAGATTAACTCATTATATGTTGGAAAATTCATGTATTCCTATCCTAACAAACTACTACCTTCATCTTTCCACAACTTATTTATTACTAGTAATCAAAGTCATCAATACAACACAAGAAACGCTAGTCAATATCAATCACATGTTTGTAGAACTAACATAAAACAGTTCACCATACTTTACCAAGGTCCTAAACTCTGGTGTTCTCTCCCAGATAAAGTTAGAAATGCCGAGATATCAAATTGCTTCAGGAATAAAACGCTGAAATACCTGCATGAACTATAAATTTATTTTCATGTTTATTGATGGTCTTTGGAGGTAAATCGGATTGGATTCCCTTCTTGGGGTTGGCAGTGTTATACGTAAATCTAAATTTTATGCTCAAGGAGACATCCCTTTGCAAGCCTTATGGTTTCTGGATGCCTTCTTGTCATTATCACCTTACTTATCTATTTATAATCGAGATTCTTTTATTTATTTTTTTCCGTTTAATCCACCTTTTGTAAATAGAATAGTAGTAATAGTGACAAATAAAAAAAATTCAAAGAAGATCAAGGAGTGCAATTTAAAGTCTTTGAAAAACTCACAAGCAGAAGTTGCCCGAGAAGCCATATTATTACTTATTAATATCATTGTCGGGAATTTTTGCTTGTTATCCGACAATAACTCACAATGTTTAGATATAACAGTTTTTATGACTTTTACACCAAGAATACAAAAGAAATTTCACTAAATATCTTGCTTCAGTTGTTTGTTATAAACATACGCACAATATTGTTGTTTTTTACCACAGTCTTACTGAACAGCGGTAACTATACATATATTACTTAATGTTAATACTTCTAAAATGCATGCACTTTCCAACATCATTAAAAAATTATGCAGTCACATGTGAAATTTTAATATAAATAATCTTAATAGAAGCAGCTATTTTTGTCCCTTGTAAATATTGCATGGGTTTATTCTATTTATCTTATAAATGAAATGTGCACTGTTTTTCATTTTTTTGCACTTTTATATTTCAAAAAAATTACACTGCTCTTAGCCAATCAGAGTTGAGAAATTTTTTTATGTATATTATTAGGACTGTAAACAACACTGCCAAATTATAATACACACCTGATGATCGGCTTAGTTGATCATATAGACTTGTAGCAATTATAAAGTAGCAAACTTATGTTTCAGAAAGGACATTTACAAGTGGTAATTTTTACAAGTACAAATTATTGTTAATGGACGATACTCAATGCCTAAAAATTATAGATGTAAAAAATGTCTATGTTAAGCCAACACAAAAAGCTACTATTGTCTAAACAAAGGAATACTCTATCACAGACTTTCATTATTTGCTTGCCAAACCTGTAGGCTACTGCACTCAGTATTGTTTATTAATTATTGTCCAAACTACTTTGTTTGACCTATACGTAACTACAATCAGTGACAAAACACTTTGGACAAAATAGCAAAAGAGTGTACATTTACAACACAATCGACCCCCGCACCCCCGTTCAATGTTGTGTGTGGAAATACCGGTGCAAAATGTTCCTTGCTGGCCACCCAACATTGTTTAGGGTGGGGGAGGGAGGGATAGTGGTTTTATGCTGAACAGTATTTGGAAAGGCGCAGATATGTATAAATTGTATCACGGTCCAAAAACCTTTTGTCACTGATTGTATAACAATGAAACTATAGTTAACTCGATTTGATCCGCCAATATTAATTTCCGACGTATATGACGGGAAGATTCAATACTAAAGAACTTCGCGAGTATTTGCAGTAGACATACGAAAATACCACCAAAAAATTCCGCTTGATCGGTACTATATATTCAGAAATATTCATATAATTTTATTGTTTCTCGCTCAATTTCAAGTGAATTTCTTACCTTGAAATGATCAATGCGGTGAAATTTATGCAAATGACACATGGTCAATTTTGCTGTTGCATTTTGAATGTTCCGCCTGATTCAAATGCTCGTCTTTTCGCTTCTTTTCAACGTATAATAATAACAAATATACCAAAAGAATCGCCATCTTCCATTCTATAGCTCGGAGCAGTCTTGGGAAATTGCAAAATAATCTAAGCCTATTATGGCAATTCTCATGATCGGAAAGTGTTCGGCCAACTTCGAACGCCACATTCTTGGTAAAGCATTACAATTTCCTGGTAAAAGAACCCAGGAATCACTTCCGGAGTGTTTGTTTACCCTAGATACGGATTTTTATTGGCTTAGGCAGAAAAACAAATCTTTTAGAGCAATTTTCCTGATTATCGCACACGGGAACGCACGAGCGTTGAAATGTATTGTGTTGTAGTTTTGTTTGAATCGCATTCTGAAGACGTTTTTGGCTTTATTTTGCAAACTGATAGTGCTAGTAATGATGGAATGTCTTCGTATGAAGACAAGTATCTCAACCTGGCATTGGGAGTCGTGTCTGGAGTTTCAAGGCAAGTATTTGTATCATTTCTAGACAATTTCTATTTCAATGTTTTGCCGTTGCCATGGCGTTGTAAATTTATTTGTATTTAGTATAGCTTCACTAGTATGACCAAGTATGTCCTCATATCGCTTTTTTGTGTTGAAATAATCGTTTCATACTGAAATTGACAAATATAAATGGTATTTATTTATATTGTTGAAGAAAGTTTATGGTGTTTTAGGCATAAAAATCTCTGATTCCTAGGCAAAGTAAAATGAGCCTTGAGCACATGTTTGGTTGTTTGTTACATACATAATAGCCAAGAATTCATACTTATATCTTACTAGTTGGCTCTTATTATAATTTTAAGTGGCACCATGTCTATAAAAGTTTTTATTTGCACTGATGAATATATTGATCCTGTTCCTCACTGCTGTTCCTGTTTCATAGCCTCAGGAAATTAGAGTTCTGATGAGTCACGAGAACCCCACTCACCAACCCAGAGGGAAGGTACGGGGATAAGTAGAGGTAGAAGGAAGCCCAGCCATTAGGACCTAAGGTTTCGAAAGCTCCCTGTCTAGCATCCCCACTAGGCCCCATAGTACATGACGGATATGATGATCCTGACGATAGGAATGTTCTCCCAGATTTTGCTCCTCACTGACATGTTCGGGATCCATTTCGATCAACTGTGAGCTTGAGTTCATTCAGCTCAATGAACTGTGAGCTTGAGTTCATTCGACTCTTTTTTACTAAGTGAATGCTTCAGGAGGTAGTTTCCTGGCCATACCATACATATGCCCACATACAAATAACTCAAAAGTTATCCCCATATACTAATAAAGAAGGGTCTTGCAGTCCACCAACCTTGAGAGGTTGATTGCCTTTTAGTATAATATGCAGGTTTGCTAAAGGTCGACAGTGAGATTGAAAATTATTGGAGTGTGAAAACCTTATATCATGGTCTGTGGGCAATAGACATAATTTCTCGGGTTAGGTACAAATCGCTTATGGCATTTGTGAATATGGTAGATCCTGTACTAAAGACTACAGCAATAAACCGCATCAACAACTGTACCAGCCGTCACAGAATATT
Source organism: Paramuricea clavata (assembly GCA_902702795.2). Lineage (NCBI taxonomy): Eukaryota > Metazoa > Cnidaria > Anthozoa > Malacalcyonacea > Plexauridae > Paramuricea > Paramuricea clavata. Next base: position 20,620 of record CACRXK020004839.1, on the reverse strand, counting down.
GTTGTTGCAGACAAACACACTGTCAAATCAAGAAATAGGTTGGGGGTTAGGCAGTTCATGAAAGCTAGATGACCTACTATGTGGGGAATAAATCTGTGGGTTGCTGCAGACAATCCTAATGGTTATATTGCGACTTTGAAATTTATACAGGAAGAAGTCCAGATATTCATCGCAACAGATTTGGGTATGAAGTGGTGATCTGATATCAGTTTGGTTACAGCCTTAGGTCTTTTGTAGTACAATATAAAGGAAATATTTTCACCACATAATCCAATTATGTGCTTTGGCAAACATTACTGCTTTAGCAAACATTACTGCCTTGGAAAACATTACTTTTTTATAACTACTAATTATGATGATGCCAGTCCAACAACACTTGGTCATGCTATTTGCAAATATTTTCATGTTCTAGATTGTGAAAACAATCCATTTCTAAACAAATGAGTAGTGATTATTTCAAATTTGAATAGCATGACCAAATTTTGAGGCTGGTTATGACACTAATAACTAAAGTCAATGGTGTAATGATTATCTAAGAATGTATGTAGTAATTGTAGAAATAAAGACATTTTGCTAATCATGATTTGAGTGTTTTTTTTTGTTGGTATCACAGACTTATTTTGGTGCCATACTATCTTTGGAGAGTAAGAAATATTGGAAATTTGTATTGATAACATGTTGCAAAAATAAAAAAGGACCTTTGATAAAGGTATTTGTTTCATGTGAGCACAAAATGTAAATTTTACTCCACTAGTTTATATAAAAATTCAATAAAAATATTTCTATTTATGCTACATGCATGAAAGTTCAGGTACTTGTAGATCATAACCGTGTCTTTCAGTCATATTCATAAAATTTTTTGACATATTTGAAATTTGAACCACTAAATACATTTATGCATAATTGCAACATTTTTTTGTATCATAATTTATGCGAGTATATCGTTAACCAAGCTCCGGATGAAATTGAAATTGGTATCGTTGGAAAGCAGAAGTCCTCCTCTTTCGAACGATGCAATTTCTGTTTCCGTGCGATGTATAGTTTGAGAGATATAAGCGTTTGAAACAACACCACTCAAAGTTTAGTTCCACAATGGCTTATAGAAGCAAGCGATCTATTGGTATCCTTGCAGCATGGGCAAGATCTGATGGGGGAATTTCAGAAGACGTCATGCAACAGGTGTTTGGACTGGTCGATATCTACTTCTCCTACTCTGTGAAGTCTGATCAAGAATTCACTAAACATGTGTTTGCATGTGCGATGTGGTTTAATACTACCAACGACACTATATTTAAACCCACTTGTTGTGGCAAGTAAAGTGAATGTGTATCCTGGAGGTACATCAAGATTTTTGCCTGTGCAAAGAATCCATGCAAAATGTGGATTTGCCCTTTTGACAACAGATAATAATCAACACAGGTATATTATCAGCCCTTTAACGAGGTATTTTGTATCATAAATACGAAGTAACTTTATAAACCAGGAAACAGGAATTTACGTGTTTGCATGCAGTACCGTACATGCAGTACTACAGTGAGTTATACTAAGTTACAAGGCATACATGTTTTACATAACTGTTACTTTATAAACATGTAGTGTATATAATAATCTACTGAAGAACCACAATACACAGTTGTTAAAACAAGTAAATACATGTATGGTTAATTAATAAATATATTATAATATTAAAATTTGGTTAAAACAGTCTGTAATGTTAATTATACAGTACTTAGATTTACTAAATCTAACAAGCAGAAATAGAATAAAGTTGAGAAATAATTTCCCACATTGTGGTCTTTTCTCAGGTGTTCCATGTACACACTGTCTCGCTATCTTCTGCAAACCAGTTGATCGATTATAAAAACACACAAGTGAAATAACCTGGCCCAGACTATATATATATATCACTGGCGTCAGATTTGGGATGACTACCCTGTATAACTTCAGGGGCAATATGCTTGTACTTTGAACTGTATTTCTCTTTCTCTTTTGGAGAGAAGTTATACCTCTTGGCCTCACTGATTTTCTTCATTTCCCCGAAATCTATAATAACAGGTGTGTATGAAGCAGATTCTCCTCTGACAACAATATTGTCACTTTTGATGTCACCATGAATAAACCCTTTACTGTGAATATGGGAAAGGGCTTCAGATGTTCTTCCCAATATCGTTGCCCAGTTTGAAATATTCAAAGGCAACCTACCCTTGACAGCATTTGCCAATGTCACACATTCGCCATCAATGCCGTAAAATTCTGTCACTAGAACGTACGGTTGATTTGTCACATTCATACCAAATACAAATGGCAAACCTAAAATGATAGAGCAAGTTTTACACATTATTCATTAAACATTGTACATCATGTTAGTGTATGTATACAAATATGTCAAAAAATTCACCTTCGGTTCTGGAAATCAAAATTGACAATTTCATTGAAAAATTAAATACAGTATGTTTTTAAGTGTTCTTTTTGACATTACATTTTGTTAATAGACTCTAGAATATAAGTAAGGTTCCAGCCAAATAGTCAAAACCTGAACTTATCAACTCTACATGTATAAATTTAATTGCTAACAATACTAAGATTGAAATATGAAATAGTTTAAAGATCATGATTAATGGCATGTTGTACAGTAGCTGTTAACAAAACATGGCTGCTATTTTTATCAATCCTGTACTATATTATCTAACACTGTACTATATTATGATACCAGGGGGAGAAAAGGTAGAAATAATTTGGCCACCAAAACTGAAATCTTCAATTTAATGTCTAATGGCGCTGTGAAATTAAGCTTGCCGCACCAATGTCCATGGCCACCTACCAGGGCTCGAATTTCCCTGAAATCAATCCACGGCAATGGCATTAAAAATTGCTGTAGACCGAAACAGCTGTCTACAGCAATTTTGACAGTTTCCACGGCATTTTTCAAATTACTGTAATAAAACTTTAATTTTATTGTTACTTTGGATTTTTGACAAGCTAGAAACATGTCTACGTATTTCTTTAGTATTTTTTTTTTTGAAGAAAACTGAGACTAAAATAGTGATTTACATGTACACATGATTTGATCAACATCTGAATTCAACTATCAAAATAGCAATGCACAGTAAATAGTATAAAAATTGCACTATATGGCAAAAAATTGCCGTTGTTGCCGCAATGATCCACAGGATTTTGTTCTCCCTCTATGGCAATTGCCGCGATAAAGAGTAGGACTCAGCCACTTAGGGTTTGATATTGGCAGCATCCTAGTACCGTTAACCTCCGACTATAAGCCCTGGGTTATAGTTATATAACCATCACCAATCATCTTTTGCTGACGTGTATGCATCATCAAGGTTGGAACTGTTGCTGATGGTGAACCGTTGATTTTTGCCGGTTATGTAGCCAAGACGAAATGAGTTTGCGGGTGCGGAAAGTTCCTCGAGAAAATTTTCCCAGCAGAAATTTTCTCAAATCTTCTACGCTATCAAATATCGGAACATTTTGATGCTTGTACGTGTCAAACTTTGATCTATTGGCTTGATAAACAACCTTAAATATCACGTTTACAGTATCTCCTTCATCCATTTTAACATTAACTTGTTCTATTCAAATAAGGTAACTTTTTCGAACGTGTGTGCGACGTGAATGATGCAAAGTGAATGCGACGAATTCCCAATGTCAGCTACAAATTACTAGTTTGGTGGACCCTTTGAAATCACATGGGAATTAATTAGAACTAATTTCAATGTCATACTAAACGAGTAATTTGCTGGTAAATTTGATCTCGCATCATTCTAGTTCAGAATAAATTTAGACTCCCATTGGGAATTCTTTGGCACTTTACATTAACTTTCTATGCACAAACACATAATATTGCTACACAAGCGTATGGTCCGCCTGATAACAGTCATGTCTAGCATTCAAATTTCCCAAATATCAAGAAATCATTTTCCTTAATTGACATCGGTAAAAAGATACTTCACTGATTTGAAAGTTCAATTCAGTTTCGGGCAACCAAATTGTTCTCCATCGTAAATCGTGACTTTACCATTTTAGCTATACGTGGCTATATGCACGCCACATCTTAGAATACGTCAATACGGCCCTGTTTATAGGTCGCTCCTGTGTACAGTCAAATTCATTTTTCCCGACAATCGACGTATAAATATATCGCTCGAGCCGTGTTTACACTATGGCGCTACGGTTAACAAGTCCGTTAAAAATTTACTATGTTTCTGGTATTGAGACTACATTGTGTTTACACTATAACGGAGTGGTTTGCCATAGCATACGAACTACGGACCACTACATATGCCACTCTTAATACAAATCAATTTCGTTAAAACTTCACTAGGTTTTCTCAGTATTGTGTTTACACTATAACATAGTCTGTGGTATATTTGGCACTTGGGATGCATATCACTACGCTATGGTATATTTGCCGTATGATCATAGACTCATTGTGTAAATGTGGCTTAAATCTGAGACAAGCTCATATTATTACAATGTTACGACGAACTTTTGATGGATGTTTCATATATCTTTTCGGGCAAAAGTTGAATTTGACTCGACACCAGAGTGACGTATAAACAGGGCCTTTACATTCACTCCTATAGTCTTGTCATAGTTAATTATGCGAAAACAGATTGTGCATTCCCATGATGCATTGCGCGTTCATAGTTAACGTTCACGGTTTTGAGTTTTTGACGGACAACCTTTTTTTAATTAGCTGTATTTGGTAAGTGTGTTGATGCAAATTATGAATTTACCAGAACTGGGATTTCTACCAATTGTTCTAACAAAGAGATTTTAATCATTCTGTGGGCAGAAGATGTTATGGACCAAAAGGCATAACATTCTACTCTGCCAGGAAATCCTGGTCAAAGAACCATAAAAGTTCAAGCATGGTTCCAGGGAAAGAGGACATTGCTGGGACACCATACTGATAATTTAAACAGCATGGGGGAGAAAAGCATCAAGAGAAAAATGTCAGAAGAGGAAAAAGAAGCATCTGGTATTAGTCCTGCATTTACAGAACTTGAAGAAGCATTGTAACAAGAGCTTCCAGCAGAAAATGACAAGAGAGGAAATATAGCAGGAGAGAAAAGGAGAGGGCAACAGCAGAGGATGTAAGAAAAAGAACTATGGAAAAACTGGGAGAAATCGAGGAAAGAGAAACTGCAAAGAAAACAAACAAATCAAGAAGCAGCTCTATGGAATATTTTAAAGAAAAACATGATAAACAGGTTGATTTAAAGAGGGAAGAAATGGAGCTAAAGAAAAGGGAGATGGCAATGAAAGAAAAGGAAGCAGAAAGAGCATGGGAAATTAAAGAACAAGAAATAAAAGGAAAGAGATGGAAGCAAAGAAACAAGATGAGGAGTTATGTGCCAGAAATGAAAGTAATACAATTCAAACATTACAACAACAGCTACAACAGCAACAAGGCATGTTTATGCAAGTGCAGCAGCAAAATAAGGGGTTATTGGAATTGTTAAATAACAATACAAAGAATGAAGATTGACCCTAATTTATTTGCAGTATACAGTTTATAATTATTTTCAATAATTTAATTATTTTTTTGCACCTTATTCTTGAACGATATAATGAAGATTAATTTATATGTCACACTAAAAATTGTGAAAAACATGTTTCTATTATTTGTATATTTAATAATTACAGTACCTACCGTAATCTCTCTATTATTACTAAAATCACTAAATCGTGTGGCCGGCATGCAAGTGGCATTTTGAACAAGCAGGGCGACTCATGTCCAAAGCGAAAGGCTTTACTGAAAATGATTCCTCTGCAGTTTTTTCAACGAGTTTATCAACAGGAGATAAGTAGATTTCTTGAGCTGGTGTATCTGAGTCCTCGTCCTCGTGGACGTTGTCTTCGCCTTCGCTGTCGCTGTCATCAAATAAAGCAGGGAGTTCAAGCGCCCTTCGGCTTCAAACTTCGGTTCTTGGCAAAGATTGATGTGACTCCACTGGCACTGCCGTTCTTGACCCTGGAGACTCAAATGTAAATGCTTGCAATGTTATTTCCTTCCTTTTGTTCAATAACTCCCTCATTTGCAATGGAAAATATTCCGGAGACAGATCAACCTCCAAATGATCGTCTAAAACTGTGAGTTGTAAAGGCGAACACGTTTTGGCCAAGTGTGGTACTTCTGTTATCAATCTATCCTTAAAAGACTGGAAATCATCTGACAAGAGTTCGTCTTCGGAGATAAAGATCGGAGTTGTCCTTTTTCCTGCATAGTATGTATAAATTATTTTTATTTGAAAGAACGACATGTTTGTATTTATAAAACGACGAACGAAACGTACAGTGGCTGAGTGGCGGGTAATTGAGGTATCTTAAAATAGAATTTGTAAAATCGTGAAGTCATGTGACCAAAATGATGAAACGATTTGATCACATGACTGAACGAAAATTGAATTTGGAATTATCAAACGTCTTTATCCATTTATCAAACGTCTTTCCCTGTTTGAAATTCTTAGCGGGATGTGGCCAGTTTAGTGATTTTAGTAATAAGCCCCCTAAGGTCCTATTCTTTTCAAACACATTTGCAGGGTACTTATTAGAGAGGGGGCTTATTTCTTTATGGAATAAAGTTTTATTCAAATAAAACAATGTGTTAAACCATTGTTGTATTTAAAGGGGGGTGCTTAATAGAACGGGGGGGGGGGTTAATAAATTTCTTCATCTAAAAGATACTTATTCGAGAGAGGGGCTTAACAAAGAGATTATGGATAATAAATTTGTTCTGACAATAATGATCAGTATTCATAATGTTGTGTCCCCATACAGGCATGTAAGAGCATTTCTCAGAAGAGCACATATCACATAAAATTTGCCAACAACACTTAATCCAATTCTGAGGGGTTTTTTGAAGCCAATGAATGAACTTAACTCAATTCCATCCGCCAATATTGATTTCCGATGTATATATGACAGGAAGATTAAATATGAAAGAACTCCTCGAGTATTTGCAGTAGAAATACGAAAATACCACAAAAAAATTCCTCCTGATCGATACTATATATTCCGAAATATTCATATAATTTTATTGTTTCTCGCTCAATTTCAAGTGAATTTCTTACCTTGAAATAATCAATGCGGTGAAATTTATGCAAATGATGCATTACCAATTTTGCTGTTGCATTTTGAATGTTCCGCCTGATTCAAATGCTTGTATCTTTGCTTATCAACATCTTTCATTCTATAGCTCGGAGCAGTCTCGGGAAATTGCAAAATAATCTATGCCTATTATAGCAATTCTTGTGGTCGAAAAGTGTTCTGCCAACTTCGGACGCCAAATTCTTGGTAAAGCATTGGAGTGTTTGTTTACCCTAGAGATGGATTTTGATTGGCTTAGGCAGAAAAACAAACCTTCTGGAGCAATTTTCCTGATTATCGTGCACAAGCGTTGTAATGTATTGTAATGTATTGTGCTGTAATTGTATTGTTTGAATCGCATCCTCAAGACATTCTTGGCCTTGTTTTGCAAACTGATAGTGCTAGTAATGACGGAATGTCTTCGTACTGTCTTCGTACGAAGACAAGTATCTCAACCTGGCATTGGGAGTTGTGTCTGGAGTTTCAAGGCAAGTATTTTGATAATTTTTAGACATTCCATTTCAATGCCGTTGCCATGGTGTTGTAAATTGATTTGCATTTAGTATAGCTTCACTAGAACGATCAAGTATGTCCTCATATTGCATTTTTTGTGTTGAAATAATCCTTCCATACTGAAATTGAAAAATATAAATGGTATTTATTTATATTGTTGTCGAAAATTTATGGTGTTTTAGGCATAAAGAACTCTGATTCCTAGGCAAAGTAAAATGAGCCTTGAGCACATGTTTGGTTGTTTGTTACATACATAATAGACCAAGTATTCATACTTATATCTTACTAGTTTGGCTCTAATTATAATTTCAAGTGGCACCATATAGATTATGTCTATAAAAAACTTTTTATTTTCAGTTACGAAGATATTGATCCTGTTCCTAGCTGCTGTTCCTGTTTCATAGCCCCAGGGAAGTAGCAGTTCTGAGAGTCATGAGAACCCCACTCCCCAACCCCCATTAGGAAAATGTGAAAGTGTAGAGGGAAGGTAGGGAGATGAGTAGAGGTAAGCTCAGCTACTAGGACCCAAGGTTTTGAAAGCTCCCTGTCTAGCACCCCCACTAGGCCCCATATTACATGACAGATATGGTGATCCTGACACTAGGAATATTATCCCAGATTTTGCCCCTCACCAACATGTCCGGGATCCATTTCGATCAAGCTTTCACCAGAAGTATGAACTGTGAGCTTGAGTTCATTCGGCTCTTTTTTACTAAGGGAATGCTTCAGGAGGTAGTTTCCTGGCCATACCAATACATATACCCACATACAAATAACCCAAAAATCATTCCCATATACTAATAAAGAAGGGTCTTGGAGTACACCAACCTTGAGGAGATTGAGAGGTTGATTGCCTTTCTAGTATATGCAGGTTTGGTAAAGGTCGACAGTGAGATTGAAAATTATTGGAGTGTAAAAACCTTATATCATTGTCTGCGGGCAATAGAAATAATTTTTCGGTTTAGGTACAAAGCGCTGTAAAGCAAAGTTTCTGAATATGGTAGATCCTGTCACTGAAGACTACAGCAATAAACTACATCAACAACTGTACCAGCCATCACAGAAGATTGCTGTTGACGAACACACTGTCAAATCAAGGAATAGGTTGGGGATTAGGCAGTTCATGAAAGATGGCCTACTATGTGGGAGATAAATCTGTGGGTTGCTGGAGGCAGTCCCAATGGTTATATTGCAACTTTTAGATTTATACAGGAACAAGTCCAGAGATTCATCGTAGGATGGATTTGGGTATGACGTGGTGATGTGATATAAGTTTGGTTACAATTTTAGGTCTTTTGCTGTCCAATATATATTTTGTGCAAAAAGGGAAATATTTTCACCACATAATCCAATTATGAGGGGGGTAATGGGGTATTTTCGTGCTCCGTATTGGGGTAAATTAATTATTCGTTCTTCGTTCAGTCATCTTTTTATTAAACGTTTTTCAATCCCGACATGGATACTGTGTATCGTGCTTGCGGTGTATTTAATATCCGATCTCCGTTTTCAGCAGTATTTAAGACTGTTAGTTCTTGTTTCTGGACAATATATTCCATTAATTTTGTTTCTGGATTTTAGCTATGTTTTGATTTGGGGACGCAGGTTTCAAATTTTATAAATCATGAACTTCGACGCAATTGTAAACAAATAGGTAAACACATGGCCCAGTACAGACTGTTTATATTCACCTTTAAGACCTCTAAGTATGGTTGTTGCTTACATTTCATGTTCCCTTTACATTTCAGATTCGTAATAAATTTGTTATTTTACGTGCTTCAGGACTTCCTTCTTTTATTTTTCATGTTTCAAGATCGCTGCATATTGTTTCTCATGCTTCAGGATTGGTACCCCCCACCCCTCAATTATGTGCCTAGGCAAACATTACTGCCTTGGAAAACATTACTTTTTTATAACTACTAATGATGACACCAGCCCAACAACACTTGGTCATGCTATATGCAAATATTTTCATGTTCTATATTGTGAAAACAATCAATTTCTAAAGAAATGAGTAATGATTATTTAAAATTTGAATAGCATGACCAAATTTTCAGGCTGGTTATGCCACTGATAACTGTAAGTTAATGGTGTACTGATTATCTAAGAATGTATATAGTAACCGTAGAAATAAAGACATTTTGCAAATAGTGATTTGAGTGTTCTTTTGTGGGTATCAGAGACTTATTTTGGTGCCATACTATCCTTGGAGTGTAAGAAATACTAGAAATTTGTATTGATAATATGTTGCAGTAATGAAAAAGGACCTTCGCTAAGGGTATTTGTTTCATGTCAGCACACAATGTAAATTTTACTCAACTACATAGTTTATTCAAAAATTCAATAAAAATACTTCCATTTATGCTACATGCATGAAACTTTTTTTGACATATTTGAAATTTGAATTGGTAGATACATTTATGCATAATTGCAACATTTTTTAATATCATATTTTATGCAAATTTATGCGAGTAAATTGTTAACCAAGCTCCGGATGAAATTGAAATTGGTATTGTTGGAAAGCGGAAGCCCTGCTCTTTCGAACGATGCAATTTCTGCTTTTGTACAATATATAGTTTGAAAGATATATGCATTTAAAACAACACCACTCGAAATTGCTACTTTTCGACTGGATGAGAATGAGTTAAAATAGTTTGCTATATCCCCAAAACCCCATTCAACAGATACTGACTCTGCTCATTGAGCGATTGAACTCTTGTTGGTTCAAGGTTACCCAACCTTGGTTGTAATATACTCCACATGTGATTTTCATGTGAGACTATCAAGAAACACGCCAAGATATTTATATTTTTATCACTCACTTTAGTTGGTAATGACTAATTGTAACCTGAAAATTTGTGACTTTGGCTAAATTAGCACCAGTCCCAAAGAGAACAAGTTCAGACATTGTAAGAATTCTGCTGTCATGTCTTTTTCCTTCAACTGGGCCAAACAAATTAGCTATTAGTCAATTGGTGCCAGGACAGATGGATACTTTAAAGCGTGTACTCACTTGTGGTCATTGTAAACTTCTCTTTGATTCTGCTTTGGTCAACAAACTGGCCTAACTGTTCCATCAAAAAATGCCCAGCAATTGTCAAGTGCAGCACCTTTATTATGTATCGCAGTCGCATACAGTTGTAGGTTTTCTGGAGACAACCATGGTTGGTCAAGGTCATGAAAGTGGTGCGAGTATTCTCTCATATTATAGGTCATCAACTACAGTTTTGTTAATCAAATACAGTTGTGGCACAACTAGAACAAACCTCAGAACTAAGTCAGCACATCTACATGGATATGCAAACTGTTTTAGGCAAACACAAAGTGCTTGAACTGAGACAACGACCAAACACCAGTAAACTTCAGGTAATTTCAAGGGAAAAGCCAAATTGTAAATATAATTTTTCTTGAAACGTGTTTCAACTTCACACCTGTCTTCTCTCATATCCTCCAGGCTAAATCTTTCGTACTTCCAGTATGGAAGACCAAGGTGTAAGTTACTGCATTTGTTTTCTTCTAACAACAACACTAATTCTTCATCATCAATCGTATTTTCATCATACATCGAAAAATTGTTCCGCCATTTTAAATCAAAATAAATGTGCGTCATAGTCAGGTTGTGGTTGGGTCGTTAAAATATGTGAGATAAGTACAACTTTCCGACCGCACTTGTTAACATTTTTCTCTACTGTGTCTTTGTTTAGCACGTCATCAATCGTAGACTCGCTTATAATTCATGAGGAAAACACAAAGAAAAATCATAATAGAATGTTTTTAGGGTTAGTAATCCAAGTGATTAGATTAATGTTCAATACCCATGCAAGATGTCCAATGGAAAAATCAAAAGGCCATCGGACATTCCATTTGTCAAATGGATCTCTAATTGTCTACTGGATTTTCGTGTATCCATTGAATCCAGTAGACAAATGGAATATCCATTGGACATTTGTTTTTTCAGTTGGTCAATTGACATATCTTTGGATGACGTAATGACAAGCATATACATGTCATGTAGATACTAGGTGACTGAGATAGCCAAACAAAAGTGTCTATTGGATCCATTGGAATTTTGCTTGTCAATTGGATCCAATGGACAGGTGGAATTTCCATTGGACATTTGCTTTTTCAGTTGTTCAATTAATTTAACATGTTTTAGAATGATGTGATGACATGCATATGGATGTCATGTAGATATTAGGCCACTAAGATGGCCAAACGAAAGTTTCCAATGGATCTGGAAATGTCCATTGGTTAAATGACCACGCAAACTGAAGCAGGTTTAGTAAAAATCTTTAACCAGAGAACATCTGAAAAAAGTTGTAGTCACCATCATTAGCAATGCAGGCTAATGTACCTTATTCAATTTGGGCCCTAGAGAATACGATACGAAATTGTCTTTGTTTCCTGAAATCAGTCAATACAGACGCGGTCAGTCAAAACATACATTTCCTGTAATGGCGGAAGTCCTCGCATGCTGCTCATCAGGAATTTTTAGAAAATCTGACTGCTCTTTCTCTAATTTTTAGAGCTATAAAGTCTATAAATGTTTTAGGACTTTATTTTGTCTGTCCGTAGTGTTGCTGATGGTGTAATTCATTTCGTGACTGGTGTTCGTGCTCAGAACTTCATCCCTGATCATGCCATTACTGCCATGGAGCAGGATGACGCTATAAATTTTGAAAATATTTCAACATGCATTGACAATATGAACTTTATGTACCCAGAAATAGTTTCTGGTGTCAATTCATTCACCAGTTTCAACGAATTTGTGTGACAGAGGGTTTATCATGTCGTTTTTGCAGTGGAAAGCTTGCCACTAATTCCTGTCAGTTAAGAGGTGATTGTTTATCACATGACATGAGTGTGGTGGCTCAGAAGGGACATAGTCTCTCTACTTTTTTATTGTTCCTCTTATTTTGTATGTTGCGACTTATGTTGCAACTTTTTGTGACTTAAGTTGCGACTTAGGTTGTGACTTACGACTTCAAGTTAGTCAAGTGAAAAATGCAAGCTGCTTTGTCTGTTCAAGAGCAAGTGATTCTTTTTCTTCAAAATTTGGTTTTTCAGCATGGTATTATACAATATAGTTATATTCATCATTGTTCTTTATCTGTGCTCTGTTTTGGCCATTCTACCACAGTACACTTCAGCAATTGAAGCAGATGGTTTGAATCGGGACGAAATCATTGAAAAGTACTTTAACCCGGGATTAAATTATGTATAAATCTTAGGTTCTCTTGTTAACATTCATGGAATTTGTCTTAGTTTAAGGCAATTAAAAAGGATCCTTAGGTAGAGAGGTTGCAGGAAATGAAACATAAGAAGCAATTTTGATGATGTTGGGTGAGTAATAGAGAATGAACTGAGAGGAAGTGGATCTATCATTGGATATAGGGCAATGCATCACCGGCTAACCATTGAACATGATTTAAACATAACAAGGAATGTTGTACGACAAGTTTTGAAAATTTTGGATCTGGAAGGAGTACATATGCACGGTCCAGACATAGATTACGAAGAAGGACCAAATTACTTGTGGCAAAGGACCAAAATACTTGTGGCATATTGATGGCTATGATAAACTTAAACCTTTTGGGTTCTGTATTCATGGTGGTATTGACAGCTACAGTCATCAAATTTTGTGGTTAGAAGTAGCATCTTCAAATAACGATCCTGAAATTGCAGGTTCCTGTTTTATCGAGTATGCAAATGTAATAGGAGGAACAGCACACATAATTTGTGCTGATATGGGAACAGAGAATGTAAACATGGAAGGCACACAAAGATTCTTTCGCAGATCATCTCAAGATAGCTTCACTGGCAACAAAAGTTTCATGTATGGAAGATTACATCAAATCAATGAATTGAAGCTTGGTGGGGACAGTTGAGAAAAGCATGCACAGATTGGTGGATACAACACTTTAAAGATATAAGTGACCAGGGTTTGTACAATGATAACTATGAGGGGTGGAATGGGACAAAAATATAAATTGCGAAAGACAGATGTTTTCGGGCAATGTCTCACGTTTTCGGGCAATGTCTCATGTCATCGGGCAATGTCTCATGTTTTCGGGCCGTATGTTTTCGGGCAATGTCTCATGTTTTCGGGCAACGTCTCATGTCATCGGGCAATGTCTCATGTTTTCGGGCCGTATGTTTTCGGGCAATGTCTCATGTTTTCGGGCAATATCTCATGTCATCGGGCAATGTCTCATGTTTTCGGGCCGTATGTTTTCGGGCAATGTCTCATGTTTTCGGACAATGTCTCATGTCATCGGGCAATGTCTCATGTTTTCGGGCCGTATGTTTTCGGGCAATGTCTCATGTTTTCGGGCAATGTCTCATGTCATCAGGGCAATGTCTCATGTTTTCGGGCCGTATGTTTTCGGGCAATGTCTCATGTTTTCGGGCAATGTCTCATGTCATCGGGCCGTATGTTTTCAGGCAATGTCTCACGTTATCGGGCGGGTTGGGATAAAACACGGATACGGATGGCACGGATGCGGATGGGGGATAAAACAAGTACCTGCATGTGCGCGCATTCAATAAGTACGAAATTTTTGAGTACCTGTTGAACTGAGGAAGATAAGGCAAGGATTCAGTTTATTTACTTTATTCATTTAAACATATTTATGCGTTTGCCCCAAGAGCGATATAAGCTATTTTATTTACTTGATACTTTTAAGAATACTAAATTTACTTAGGAAGCTCGAGAAACAAAGACACGCTCAACACACATATATTAGTTACTTGCTTTTATATACTAGAAGTTTACGTCAGTTGAACCTTTTACGTGTCTGATTAACGCCCGCTGTTCATGTACTATAAAGAAAGCACATTTTAGTTTAATCACTTGCTACACTTTCTAGGCCTATATGACGTTATATTCTTACACTTATGTCGCTCTGCATAACACGCCAGCAGATTACAAGACGAGTTTTATACGGTACGGGTTTATCATTTGTGTTTAAATTTTTTCTTATATAATCAGAATTTTTTCACAATATTAATGTTTACCTTACAAGCGAATAAGAATATCAAACACAATTCAACACAAAATCAGAAATGAATTACTGGCAATTTCAACTTGTAAAAATAGTCTTAGAAATTACGATTTGCAGCCATTATTCATACGTACACGCATGGAAAACTTTGAACTAGACAAGAAGAACGAAATCCAACGCCACATCTATAGATAGAGCATCTTAAAATGAGTAAAATTGCAAAGTTTGGTTGCGAAATGGGGAAAATATAGCAAAGTAAGACCCCGTTTACACGGTACCGGACGAATTTAAAACCGCTTGGGTAAAAAATCAGATCTACTTTTTTCAGGTCGCGAATTTCCGTCCTGTTAGGGGGTCTCAAATGTGTCCAGTTCCGTGGTTCTCGTGTAAACGGAAGGCCGGAAAAGACGAATTTTAATCCGGTCCCAAATTCATCCGGTACCGTGTAAACGGGGTCTAAAGTTCGCAAATTTTGTATATATTTGCATTACGCGCGGGAAAAATAATTTTTGAGCGGAAAGTTGCCAGTAATTCATTTCTGATTTTGTGTTGACTTGTATATTTGATATTCTTATTCGCTTGTAAGGTAAAAATTGAAGTTGTGAAATATCAGAAAAAATTTAAACACAAATGATAAACCCACTACGTAATAAAACTCGTCTTGTAATCTGCTGGCGTGTTATGCAGAGCGACATAAGTGTGAGAATATAACGTCTTTAATTATATACAAGTGATTAAACTAAAAAGTGCTTTCTTTATAGTGCATAAACAGCGGGCATTAACTCAGACACATAAAAGGTTCAAACGTAAATTTCTAGTACAAGCAAGTAACTAATACGTGTCGAGTGTCTTTGTTCAGTCGAGCTTCCTCAGTAAATTTAGTATTCTTAAAAGTATGAAGTAAATAAAATAGCTTATATCGCTCTTGGGGCAAACGCATAAATATGTTTAAATAAATAAAGTAAATAAACTGAATCTTTGCCTTATCTTCCTCAGTTCAACAGGTACTCAAAAATTTCGTACTTATTGATGCGGTACTTGTTTTATCCCCCCCCCCATCCGTATCCTTGCCATCCGTATCCGTGTTTTATCCCAACCCGCCCGATAACGTGAGATATTGCCCGAAAACATACGGCCCGATGACATGAGACATTGCCCGAAAACATACGGCCCGAAAACATGAGACATTGCCCGAAAACATGAGACATTGCCCGAAAACATACGGCCCGATGACATGAGACATTGCCCAATGACATGAGACATTGCCCGAAAACATACGGCCCGAAAACATGAGACATTGCCCGATGACATGAGACATTGCCCGAAAACATGAGACATTGCCCGAAAACATACGGCCCAAAAACATGAGACATTGCCCGATGACATGAGACATTGCCCGAAAACATGAAACATTGCCCGAAAACATCTGTCTTTCGCAATTTATATTTTTGTCCCATTCCACCCCTCATAGATAACAACATTATTCAATGTGAATGCCTTAAATTCTGCTTCATGGACATTCTACAGTCAGAACTGCATACAGAAGCAAGAAAGTGGAACCTTCATAGGATCCGGCCTACCAGAAATGCAGAATCTCCACCTAGTCGACCAGACATACTGTATTTTAGTCTGCAGGAAAGGCAAACACAAGATTATCTTGTTCCAGTTGACATGGATGAGAGAGACATTGCCACTGAAATGTGTTGCCGAAGACCTCTGCTGTTCTGCAGATGATAATGGAAGATGAAGCACTATCGATGCCTTCAAATGAAACCGCGAACCAAAAGATCTTTATATAGCTCTCCTTGGTCTAAACTGTAGACAATTAATTCTAAAAGGACTAAATGTAGACAATTAATTCTAAAAGCAAAGAGCAGGGGGAAATTTATTAACTATCTAAAGAACAACTTAGTGAATATTAAGTAAGTAAAATAATTTTTTCAAGAGGGGGACGTATTAACTATATACTAGAAAATACATACATGCAGAAACCCTTGCCTTACTGACAAAACCATTATGTTTTCTGAACATGAAGAATTGAAAGTAGTTAATAATTTTAAGAATAGTTTTAAAATTGAAACATCCCTGTAATATAAGCTTCAATTTAATGTAAAATTGAACCACAAACGCTTCACAAAACATTTTAAAATGTTCTTAAAACTAAACAGCCTTTTATCAAATTATTATTGGCAAATATTGAGTTTGAAATAAACTGATTTCAAATTCGCACAAATTATTATGAAGATTTTTCTCGCAAATTATTATTCAATTGTTCATGAAAATAACTTTGCTTTACTCTTTATTTAAGTATTTTAATATACAAAGAAAGGGTAAGTAATAAAATAACATTGAAATTATATGCTGTCTTTTCTCACTTATATATGCAACGATCACATCAGTTAATATAAATATACCAATTATAAAACAAACAATACATCAATATTTAAAGCAAACTTACCTTTTAGACATTTTTAGTGCTTTTTGGCTCTCAGAAAGGTTTTGAGATTTACAAAATCTTGCAAGACTTCAGTCTTCAGTCATGTTTGTTATTTCACTGTCATCAATAAAGTTGTAAACCAAAAATTTTTAGAACCACTGAGTATTTTAATAAAATACAAAACAAGTGAAACTCCAAAAATCGATAACATTTTTATTTATCTACGTTTCGACTATATTTCAGTCCACCATATTATCATCATCCTGGTGATGACTGAAACATAGTCGAAACGTAGATAAATAAAAATGTTATCGATTTTTGGAGTTTCACTTCTTTTGTATAATACAATTGTTATAAGTTCTTTGTATGTTTGCATGGTGGTAAAATATAATAGTTTTGTTTGTGGAAACACCATGTAAATTTATTACTGCAAAGCTTTCGATCCGTAAACCCGGATCTTCATCAGTGCTAATAATATGTAACTTGTTTAATTCACACGCTCTTTTATATACAAAAGTGTCGTGATCTGTTGGCTCGCGTCATTTGAAATTTAATTAAACGGCACATCAACCACGTCATTTCAAACGTAGTGAAGTGATTCCAATTAACGCGCGCGCATCCAAGACAAGAGTAATTAATTTTGCACATTAAAGAGAGCACGCCACGTACTATCTAGTGGCTTTCCCTTCTGATCTATAATATTGTGCTTCTCGATTTCAATTGACTCTCTCATTTTGCTAGAGAACTTATGACTATCAATCGCCAAAATGGTTGCTTCGTCCCATTTTATACAATGGTCGTAAGTCCAAGTATGTTTAGCCACAGCAGATTTATCTTGCTGGGCTTTCTCGCAATTCATCTTGTGTTCCTTAAGACGTACTGAGAGATTTTGACCAGTTTCACCAATGTAAACCAGACCACATTCACAAGGAATGCGGTAGACACCAGGTTTCTGAGATTCATTTATGTTGTCCTTATGTGTGCAAAGAGCTCGAAACAATTTGTTTTTGGTGGAATGGTATACCTTTATACCTGCTTCATTCCTCAAAATTCTTACGATTTTGTGTGAAGCCGGACCAATGTATGGTAGACAAACAGACGACTGATATTCAATCTTCTGCTGTATACTTTGCAGCATTTTCATAGCATTATCTATGAAATGCCGTGGGTAACCATTCATTTTTAGAACATTTCTTAAATGTTGTAATTCATCGTCAATGTTACTTACCTCACAAATTGTTTTCGCTCGGTTGATGAGTGTCTTACACACAGAGTTTTTAATACTAAGGATGATGAAATGAATTATAATGCAGATACATGTCTGTATGTGTTGGTTTCCTATAAACCTTATGTCCTAGTATGTTGGTTTCTGGTTCAGATATGTGGATGATACATTGAGTAGCTGGTCTCATGGAGAGTCTCTTTTAGTTTCTTGTCAGACAGGTAGTATTCAGGTATTGATTTATCTTTATGATGAGTTATCCGCATAACTTCGCACTTATCAAGATTGAAGCTCAATTGCCACAAATTTGTCCACTCGCTCATACGGTTCAAGTCTGACTGAAGTATTTCCCTGTCGTTCTCTGGGTCCGATAGCTTTCGGTACACTTTTGTATCATCTGCAAACAGCTTGACGTGACTTACAATTTCATTCGGGAGATCGTTGATACAAATTAAAAACAGAATAGGTCCTAAAATTGTTCCCTGTGGTACCCCTGATGTTACATTGGTCCATTTCGAATACGATCCCCGAACTACTACTCGTTGTTGACGATTTGTAAGAAAGTTTCTAAACCATTTCAGTAAAGCCCCTCCAATACCGTGCTGTTCCAACTTATACAGCAGACGTTCGTGTGGCACGCTGTCAAACGCTTTACTGAAGTCCATAAAAACATCGGTTGCTTTTGTATCGTTTCTAGTCTTTGCCCAGTCGTTGTAGCATAACAATAATTGGGATAAAATAGACTTGTTCTCAAGATATCCAAATTGATTTTCATTAAATACTTTCTGACTGAGCCAAAATTCAACTGATCTATCCCGAACAATCTTTTCTGCTATCTTAGATATAATAGATGTTAGTGAGATTTGTCGGTAGTTTTCTCTCTTGCATTTCGAATTCTTTTTGTGAATTGGAGCAATATTAGCTAGTTTCCAGTCTTGGGGGAGCATACCCGAGGAAAAGGATTTATTAAACAGGTTCGCTAATGATGGTGCTAGTTGAGAGGCGCATTCTTTTAATATTCGTGGTGGGATATTGTCCGGTCCAGAGGATTTACAAACATTTAACGTTTTTAAGTGTCTTTCGACTTCTTCAATTGTGCATTGAACATCCGTCAACTCCTCATTTAATATACGGTTTACGGTGGGAAAGTTGTCATAAGTTTCGTTTGTAAACACAGACGAGAAGTAAGTGTTCATACTTTCAGCAATTTCCATGTCGTATTATTGCCCTAAATGAACTTGTTAAAAGGTTTGAATCCAGGTTCATTGATTTTTGTTTGTTTTATTTGTTCTTCTAGATTATTACAAAATTAAATAAGTTTTGTCTAACGTTCAAGTCTTTGAAAATGGTTTTCGCACAGGAATTTTATTTTGTAATAATCTAGAAGAACAAATAAAACAACCCTTGATAATGATATGAAAGGCTTATCTTAGCATGAGAAAGCTTCTATGAAATTTAGAGCCTTGCAGTGCAAATGATTTTTTTCAAAATTCCCAAATTATATGCTATAGGCACTGGTCAATATAATAGTGAAATCATTCAATTTTGAAGTTCTAAATTTGGATATGTTTCACTGTCTGTCTTGATAATGATATGAAAGGCTTATCTTAGCATGAGAAAGCTTCCATGAAATTTATAGCCTTGCAGTACAAATGGTTTTTTCAAAATTCCCAAATATATCATATGTACACCAGTCAATATAATAGTGAAGTCATTCAATTTTGAAGTTCTAAATTTGGATATGTTTCACTGTCTGTCTTGATAATGATATGAAAGGCTTATCTTAGCATGAGAAAGCTTCCATGAAATTTATAGCCTTGCAGTACAAATGGTTTTTTCAAAATTCCCAAATATATCATATGTACACCAGTCAATATAATAGTGAAGTCATTCAATTTTGAAGTTCTAAATTTGGATATGTTTCACTGTCTGTCTTGATAATGATATGAAAGGCTTATCTTAGCATGAGAAAGCTTCCATGAAATTTATAGCCTTGCAGTACAAATGGTTTTTTCAAAATTCCCAAATATATCATATGTACACCAGTCAATATAATAGTGAAGTCATTCAATTTTGAAGTTCTAAATTTGGATATGTTTCACTGTCTGTCTTGATAATGATATGAAAGGCTTATCTTAGCATGAGAAAGCTTCCATGAAATTTATAGCCTTGCAGTACAAATGGTTTTTTCAAAATTCCCAAATATATCATATGTACACCAGTCAATATAATAGTGAAGTCATTCAATTTTGAAGTTCTAAATTTGGATATGTTTCACTGTCTGTCTTGATAATGATATGAAAGGCTTATCTTAGCATGAGAAAGCTTCCATGAAAT